>PVJO010019133.1:0-35046 GCA_004026905.1 Hystrix cristata | reverse complement strand
TCATTTTGGAAGTCACCTTCTTTGGAATCTCTGACCATGCTCACCTCTGAAAATCTAGATCAACTGCTTTCTCTTCATTCACAGTCCTCTGTGAATACCTCCAGAATTATAGCTCAAATCGCAATGAATTCCTATTTGTGGATCCGTCTCCATAAGACAGAGGGCAAAATGTCTCATTCACTTTTTTACCCCCAGCCCTGGTTCATAACGCCCAATGATGATCCTTGTAATAGTAGTAGCAATAAAACTCCCAAGTATTGGGCACTAACCTGCACAGATTTTAAATATAAATTTACTTTGTAAGCGCCTTATAACACAGGTGTTATCACTATCCTTATTTTGCAGGTGCGAAAACTGACACACAAAGAAGTGAAATCTCTGTGGCCTCAGAAGAGCCGCACACGCATACATTTTCTGCAGTTTCGAGTTATTGCCCGACCCCTAAATAGGAAGGGCTTCGGGAAAAGAAACTTTTGAACGAGGCCAAAGAAAACACAAAAATACAAACAACAGCCTAAAGCACCTTCCACCCAAACGCGGGGCGAGGTGAAAGGGCAAAGGAGACGCCACTCGCGGTCGGGCTGAGGTGACAAAGGTCTGGCCCCCGCGTCTTTCCCCGGGGTCCCCCGCCGCCCCGCCCCTAGTCCGTGGCGAAGAGTCGACGCCATCCCAGGCGGGTCTGGGCTGTGACTGCCCGCTGGCCCTGCTCACCTGCCGTCTCGCCGCCTCGCCGCCTCACCGTGCCGGGCTACCGGCGCGCAGCGCCTCCCGGGGGCCGCCTGGCGCCCGCAACCAGCAGCCGAGACGTTGCCTTGGCGACCTGGACTGTCGAACTCCCGCGGCGCTCGCGCTACGGCGGCTCGGATGGGACCAGGAGGATTTGCGTCTCCTTCCGCAGCTGGGGAACAGGCGGAATGGAGAGAGGGATGGAATCAGGGTCCTGAGCGCTGGGGAGTCAAGTGGTTGAGCTTCACAGCCGGAACTTGGCTCAGGAAAGGTGGGGAAAGAAGGACAGCGAGGCCAGCAGGAGGACTTGTGTCTCCTTGTCCAGTTTCTCTCTTTTATACCCGGAGAAGGGAACCTTTTGGCGAGGAGAGGGACCTTCACTCTGAAGCTTGCCACAGTGGGAATATTTAAAGACTAGAAAATTGATGTGGGAGGGATGGCAGATTCCTTTCACAATCTAAAGGAGCGTTGTGGCAGGGAGTGAATAAATTTGTTTCTTTGGGTGAGATTTCGATCACTAGAATTCATTTCAATGTGGGAAATAATTTAATTTGTGATCAATGATTACACTTGCAAGAATAATCCTGCAGATCTGCTGGAACACAGAGGTGTTCCTTACCATTGTCTGTAAAAGCACAAGGGCTGGGACCAGCCAAAGTGTCCACCAATAATGGACTGAGTAAATAATGATACACCTATAAAATACAGTAGTGTGACATGGCCTAGAATAGTTGACGCTGTAGATACAGAGTTTGGTTTTGGTTTGTTTTGCTGCATTGGGGATTGTAACCAGGGCCAGCCATTTACCTACATCCCAGGCCCCTTTTTAAATTGTTTATTTTGAGACAAGATCTCGCTAAATTGCCCAAGTTGTACTCCAATTTGCAACCATCCTGCCTTAGCCTCCCAGAGTGCTGGGACTACAGGCATGCGCCACTATGCTGGGTTGTAGATATAGTTTGGGTATAGTGATATCCTGAAGCTATGTATATAGTAATAGTCCTATTTTTTTTTTCTTTTTGAGGAGGGTATTGGGGATGGAACCGAGGGGTGCTCTTCAACTGAGCTATATTGCCATCCTTTTGTATTTTTTTACTTTGACACAGGGTCTCAATAAACTGCCCAGACCTGTTTTGCTTCTACTCTTAATCCCATCTACCACCCTCCAATCTATGCATACTCTAACCAGCAGCCAGAATGTCCTTTTAAAAATGTAAACACAGGGGTTGGGGATTTAGCTGATAGAGAGCTTACCTAGCAAGCATAAAGCCCTGAGTTTGATCCCCAGCACCCCCCATATAAACACAAGCCAGGTGTTGTAGCTCCTACCTGTAATCTCAGCACTCAAGAAACTGAAGCAAGACGATCACCACGTGTTCTAGGCCAGCCTGTACTATATAGCGTTTCAACAGCAGCCTGAACTACATCGGGAGACACTGTCTCAAAAGAAAAGAAAAGAAAAGACAACAAAAGAAGTAAATACAGTCAGGTGTATTGATTCACATCTATAAACCCAGCTACTCGGATGGTTAAAGCAGGAGAATCACAATTTTGATTCTAGCCTGGGCAATTTAGAGAGACCCTGTCTCAAAACAAAATAAAAATGGCTGAGGATGTAGATAAGCACTCTTTGGGTTAATCCCTAGTACCACAAAATTAATTAAGTAGAAATACCATCCTGTCCTTCTGTTCAAAGCCTTTCAATGGTTCTGCATTTCGAAATAAATCTAGATTTGTTGTTGAGGTCAACAAACCCCTAAGGGAAATGCTCTCTGGAATCTGGTCCAGCTATAGCTTTCACCATTTTCCCTTTCGTCCATGCTTTAGCCACACTGGCCTTGAGGATTTTTTGTTTTCTTCTTGGGGTGCTGCAGCTGAAATCCAGGGCCTCGCAAGGGCACACCAGTTTGACCTAACCCTACTTTGTGGTTTTTAAACCTGGGCGTTTTTGCCTCAGGGCCTTTACTTTTACGGTTCTGTATGAGACCACTTCCTCCAGAGATTCTCGAAGGCTAGTTTCCTTCCTTTCTGTTGCTGCTCCAATGCCCCATCCCCCCAAAACCTGTCCTGTAACCAGAATCCTAGGACAATGGGTTGGGGGGTCGGGGGTGGAGGGGCAGGTCACAGCAAATCAGGTTCAGCTCTTTGCCCTAAAAAGCAAATGGAAATATAATGGTGAAGTAGGAAAGGAATTTAATCAATGTAACTACATTGGATAGAGAAGAGTGAGTAGGTGTCCTTAGCCCTTTCTTTGGGGATACTGATATGAGTTTTAGATTTAAATAGAGAAAAATTGAGGTGGGGCGAGGTACACACATCATACTTACACTCTTGGGCAAACTGGTCTGGTTGATCATCTTGAGGTAAGATAGAAGAAATAAAAGGTACAAAGGAGATGAGGAAATCATACCTAAAAATTGTACTTTAAAGCAGACTACAGCTTGTGGGCCTCAGCCAGTGTTGCCCAAGGCAATCAACGTCAGCTTCCCTTGGTTAAAATTAGGCTCTAGCCCTACCAGTTCCATCACACTAAAAATTCCTCAAAAGTACCAAAAACTGGGCCTGGGTGATATAGGGGAAAAAATGTAACTCCCGACCTTCTAGATGTCAGATACGCTGAGTACATGTTCCCTGAAGTTGAAGAATGAATTCTAAGGAATAAAAGAGGTTAAGAGTAGGAAAATTTATTGAGAGGGAAAGGTAGCTCCTGAGAGACAGGAGGGGACCCGAGTGGTTTGCCAATGAGCCCACATTTCAGAGGAAGTTTTATAGAGTAAAATCACGAAGTAGGTACAACATGGGTCAAAATTATGATCAACCAATAATATTACAAGTATAGTCACTTAGGTAATACTGATCCAATGGGGAAACATGTCACATAGCAAATGGACATGTAAAGAACAAAGATATTCCAGATTCGGAGGTCTAGGTCAAAAGAAAAAAGACATCCTGGATCTGGAGGTCCTGGTAGCCCACCGGGGTGACTGGTATTTGTCTAGGTTTTATCAGATCAGATGAGTATAATCCTCCGCTTATTGTTTATCTCCCAAGTATGTGTGTATCTCCGGTCATTTTATACTTAGCTTGACACCTGGCCTTCAGTGGACGCACCTTTGGTCATAGCTGTAGTATATTCTTTTCTTGACTCCATCAAGGGCCCAGCCCTGTCTGCCTATAATATTTCTACCTAACTCAGCTGTCTATAATACGGGGATTTAGCTCAGGGTTAGAGTGCTTGCCTCACAAGCACGAGGCCCTGAGTTTGATCCCCAGCGCCAAAAACAAACAAAACCAAAAGCCCATAAATTGGCTTAATTGAGAAAGTAAAGAGCATAAAGTGGGAGTCCAATCGACCCTGAGGACACCAGGTACTTGCTTTACTTGGTTTCGAGAAAGCAGCATAGCCACATGCTGAATATAAGCCAATTAGTCCCTTATTAGCTGGCAGCTGAGAGTGGCTTCTGCCTAAAGAGTTCTCAGCAATGAAGTGAGGTAGGGCTGGGTTTTTATAGCCAGAAACTATAATTATGTTACACAAGTAGAATTTTTAGTTACAACAGCCAGCAGATGCATGTGACAGTTACGGATAATTTTTAACCATGTATCATCATATCTCAGTTATGTTTGGCTAGTGGCATACCCAGGCAGTTACTTTACTTTTCAGGGATGTCTGTTGGGTCAATTTAGTTAACCCCATTGTTTATTTTTACCTTTCTTATATGTGAGGGCTCAAAGGCCAGCCCTCCTTAGCATAGCCCCTACTGGTTGTCATGACAACATAGAACCTGTCAGTCTGTAGTTGTCTGTGACTTCCTGGATTTATGGTGGGGGTCTTGCCACATTCCTCCCTTTGATGCTCAGTGTGATTTTAGTAATGATTTTAGTAAGTGATAACATCACAACTAGGACTCATCAGGCAGTGCTCTATCTATAACAGTGGAGGGGTAACAGCTGTTTGTCTTTTCTTTTACTAATGAATCTATTAAGTTCTCTTATAGCATTGCAGATAAGCAGAATTATACAGGTAGCAGGTAAAATACCATGACTATTGTGACTGTCAGCCTTAAAACAGGGAGCAGTCACTTAAGACATGACAAGGGATTAAACCAAGGGCTTGGACTGTCTCTCTTATACTGGCAGTTACTGGTTACAACTTTATGGGCTTATTGTAAACCACAGGCACAAAGGGTGGGGGTCGGGGAGATCACCAGGATGCAGGGAGCAGAATTCCAGGGAAAGATAAGGAACAAAGAATTCCTTTTTAATTAACAGAGGTCTGGGGTCTCTCAAAGTTTAGGGCTGACTCAAATTGGAGTCAGATTTTAAGATGGCAGAAATTCAGTCATTTCAAGCAGGAAGTTGATCCTAATTTAAAAGAGAAGGTTGAGCAAACCCAAAGAATATTTAAATTACCTTTTAAAAAAGAAAAGCTCATACCTGTAGAATGAGCTAGTACCCTTCTAGGAGGTGAGCCACCTTTTCCCAGGCTTTCCAGCCCTCAAGAGAAGCATAAAAGTTCCCAGTTCCAAACTGTAATGTGCCTCATTTCTCTGACCACCTGCACTCCACTCTTCAGTGGGTCTTAAATCTCTAATAAATCCTTCCCTTGCCTCTTACTGACCATCCTGAAAATTATTTCCCCGCTACAGGAGTCTGCAAACCTGTTATAAAGGGCAGTTTAAATTAAGTTCTTTATTTCAGTTTCCGGAACCTCAGACCTGGCCCAGTGACAATCTTATTTCTGATTCTGTGAGGTTCCTCCGGAGAAGTCTTTATTGCTTGAGGGGAAATTTGGTTTCCATGAGATAATTGTTCTAGTTTAGAGGGGCAGCCTTTGTTCTTGGCATGGAGGAATTGATCCCTCTTAGCAGGATTGTTATCGGGTAGGTTCAGATATTCCTGGGTTCTTCCCCTCTTTGAGCAAAGAATTGAATGAGGGGGGCAAAAAGTAGTTCTAAAGTTTTATTTAAAATTATAGAGAAAAGAAGAAAAGGAAAGTTGAGCATAACAATAGAAACAGCAAAATGTGTACCAGGCCTAGAAGGCACGGGTGAAAAACACATGATAGTAGTGGCACTGGGTACGCAGACACCATCTTCCACGGGAGGGAAAAGCTCTTTCCCCTGTGGTGCCCTAGAAGAGAAAGAGGGGCTTGCTTCCTGTGTTGCTTCTGTTTATCCACGTGAGAGGGGTGGCACTTGAAATTAGTGCCTCAGGTTGGTGTCAGGTCCAGGGCACTGCCCCAGGGCTGATGTAGGTCCAAGCCACTCCTCCAGGTCACATTCCCTTGCCAGCCAGCCTTAGCCACGCCCTATTCCTACCTCATTAAGAGCCTGGTAAATGCCAGCATGGTGGCACCCACCCGTGATCCCAATATTTGGGAGATTGAGACAGGAGAATCACAGCAAGTTCGATTCTGGGCTACATAGTGAGTTCAAGGTCAACCTGAACTATATAAGGAGATACTGTCTCAAAAAACCCCAAAAAACAAAACAAAACAACAAAATATGGTGGGGGGAGAAAACAACCTACTTCTGACAGTGGACATTTAGATATGAGAGGAGCTGCCTCGCATGGCAGCAAGGCCTACACTCTAGAGACATCACTGAAGAGGTCATGCATGAGGTGGGAAACTGGCGTAGATGATCTCAAAGATCAGCCCTCCTGTTGTTTGTCAAGTGGAGGAGACATATTTGACTACTTAGGGTCAGGAACATCAAGAAACGTTCAGGATCCCACATTTGGGAGGACGAATACTCACAGGTAAGAAAATGAGGTGGGTCTGGTGGCACATGTCTGTAATCCCAGAATTCTGAGAGGCTGATGCAGGAGGATTACAAGTTTGAGTCCATCTGGGCAATTTAATGACTTAGCTAGACCTGTCTCAAAATAAAAAAATAAGAAAGTGCTGAGGAAGTAGCTCAGTGTGCAGGCCCCAGTTCAATCCCTAGTACCACACACACAGACAAATAAAGAAAGAAAGAAAAAAAGAAAGAAAAGAAGAAAGAAAGAAAGAAAGAAAAACTATTCAGCTGGCAGCTAGACCAATGTTTCTAACTGAACATAAATAGTGATCACAGAATATAAATAAATATCAGACAAGACCACTCTGTATTTGGAACAAGACAGAGCAAGGCCGTTCTGGCACCACAAATATGACTCAACATCCTCCTCTTCAGACAAGAGTGAGTGCTGCTTTTTTCCCAAAACAAATCTAGCCATGCTTTAATCCACGTATCTCCTGGAGAAAAATTAAAACATCAAATCACTGAATAGTGTCAGAGCAGCCTGTCTGCACTGGCACCTGTCTTTTCATTTAACTGTGGAATTTCCTTTTCCTCAGTTTCTCTTTCCCTTTAAAATCTATACATTCTGCCTAGACTATTTTTTTTTTACCTGTACTATTATGTATACAATTTTTTCATTTTTTTCTTTAAATGGACACTCAGTTTTTACACATTTTTTTCGCAGGTGGTTTTTCAAAACTAATTTTAGCGATACATTTTAAATATACATAATAATCATATTCTTTATAGGGAATTTGTACATGTACATGATCTATCTTTTTTTTTTTGGTGCTAGGGATTGAGCTTAGGGCCTTGTACTTCCAAGGCAAACACTCTAACCGCTGAGCCAAATCCCCAGTCCACATGATCTATCTTGATTCTTCTTTTTTCCGTTCTCCTCCTCTCCCTTCAACCTCTTTTCCCCTCCAGATTTACAAAAGCTTTGCTACCATTTTTCTCCTTCTATTCTCTTTTTTTTTCTTGTCCCTCTCTTCCCTCCCCCCTCTCTTGTTCCCCTTCCCATTTGAACAATTTCTTCCCTTTTCCCAATATATTTTATTTATTTTATTTTATTTTATTGGTGCTGGGGATTAAACTCAGGGCCTCGCACTTGCTAGGCAAATGCTCTACCACTTGAGCTACATCCCCAACCCCCAATATAATACATTTTAGTCCTTATTTACAGTTTTAGTTTCTCACACCAGAGAAACAATACAGTGTTTAAACACGTGTGTCCAATTTATTTCACTTGGGAGTGTGGTCTCAAGGTGTATCCATTTACCTAGAAATGTCTCAAGCTTATTGTTCTTTATGGCAGACTAATACTCCATTGTACAAAAACCACATCTTCTTTATTCATTCATCAGTTGATGGGCATTTCGGCTATTTCCAAGATTTAGCTATTACAAACTGTGCTGCTATAAACATGGCTGTGCATATATCACTGTGGTATGATGCTTTTAATTCTTTTGGGAAGATACCAAGAAGGGGAATACCTGGGTCAAATGGAACCTGTAATTTTAGTTTTTTGAGGAATCTCCACACTGATTTCCACAGTGGCTGTACCAGTCTATACTCCCAACAACAGTGTGGAAGGGTTTCTTTTCCCCTACTGACCAGTCAGTATTTGTTATTGGCTGATTTCTTGAAAATATCCATTCTTTCTGGAAAGAGATAGAATCTCAGTGCTGTTTTAATTTGGATCTCTTGAACGACCAATGATGTTGAACATTTTTTCATATACTTATTTGCCATTTCTACTTCTTCATCTGAGAAGTGTCTATTGATTTCAGATGTCCATGTTTGGATTGGGTCTTTATATTGGTATGGGATCTGATTTTTTTTTTTAGTTCCTTTTATATTTTTAGATATTAGTCATTTGTCTGAGGAGTAGCTGGCAAAATTTTTTCCCCACTCTATAGGTTGCCTCGTCACTCTGGTTTCTTTTGCTGTGCAAAAGCTTTTTAATAAGATGAGATGGAGCTGGGGATTTAGCTCAGTGGTTAGAGTGCTTGCCTCACAAGCACAAGGCCCCAAGTTCAACCCCAGCACCAAAAAAAAAAAAAAAAAAAAATGAGATCCCAGTTGTTGATTGTGATATTTCCTGTATAATTGGGGTTTTGTTCATTAAGTCTTTGGCTACACCAATGTCTTCAAGAGTTCTACCTATTCTATCTTCCAGGAGATTTAATGTTTCTGTTTTAATATTTAGATCTTTGATCCATTTCAATTTTAGCTTAATGCTATTTTTTATTTTAAAAACTTTAATTTGGGGGTTGGGGATTTAGCTCAAGTGGTAGGGGGTGCTTGCCAGGCAAGAACAAGGCCCTGAGTTCAATCACCAGCACCCCCCAAAAATTTTTGATTTTTATTTTTATTGGTACCTGTTTGTAGTACATATTGATTACACTCATCTTGAGGACTTGGTACATGTACATAATACATCTAATTTTTTTTTCATCCCCTTCCCCTTCCCTTCCTTCCCCTTCTCTTCTTCTCTTGGTCCTCTTCCCATTTGTAAGAGCTCTATCTCTTTGTTTCCTATTACAATCTTTTATTTTGCTCTGTACTATATTTGTATGTTTGGTTTCTCACATAGGAAAATCTTGTGAAGTAGGACTCCGACATGCCCAATGGGATGCCCGAAGGATGCTTCACTTGGGTCAGAGGAGAAATGTCACACACTGAAAAGCCAATTTGAGTCCATTTATTAGCCGGCAGCCGAAAGTTCACTGGTGCAAGGAGGGCCTCTCAAGCCCCGCTTGAAGTTTTACCAGAGCTTTTATACAGTGAATTTGTGGTTACATTTTACAGATGGAATTCCTTAGATCATTACAACAGGTAGGTGTTTACATCGGTTGTCCATGAGTATCTTAACTATATATCACGTTATCTCTGCTATGTTTGGCTAGTGGCATTCTCAGGCCGTTACCTCACTTTTTAGGGATGTCTGTTGGGTCAATTTAGTTAACCCTGTTGTTTATTTTTATCTTTCTTATATGTGAGGGCTCAAAGGCCAGCCCTCCTTAGCATAGCCCCTACTGGCTGTCATGACAATATAGAGCCTGTCAGTCTCTAGTGGGGGTCTTGCCACATTCCTCCCTTTGATGCTCAGTGTGATTTTAGTAATGATTTTAGTAAGTGATAACATCACAACTAGGACTCATCAGGCAGTGCCCTACAACAGTGAAGGGGTAATAACTGTTTTTTTTGTTTGTTTGTTTGTTTGTTTTGTTTTTGGTGCCGGGGATCAACTCTGGGCCTTGTGCTTGCAAGGCAAGTACTCTAACCACTGAGCTAAATCCCCAGCCTAACAGCTGTTTGATTGTCTTTTCTTTTACTAATGAATCTATTAAATTCTCTTATAGCATTGCAGATAAGCAGAATTATACAGGTAGCAAGTAAAATACCATGACTATTGTGACTGTCAGCCCTAAGACTGGGAGAAACCATTTAAGACATGACAAGACATTAAACCAAGGGCTTGGACTGTCTCTCTTATACTGGCAGTTACTGGTTACAATTTTATGGGTTTATCGTAAACCACAAGACACAAAAGTTGGGGTTTGGGGAGAGCACCAGGATGCAGGGAGAATTCTCTGGGAACAGGCAGATAAGCAAGAACAAAAGATTCTTTTCTAATTAGGAGATGCCTGGGGTCTTTTAAAATTTAAAGGCTGACTCAAAACAGAGTCAGATTTTAAAATGGCAGAAATCTAGTCATTTCACTTGTAATCTGATTCTGCATCTGATTTATTTTACAACACTGTGGTCTCAGCGTACAGCCATTTTCCTACAACTGACTTATATTTATCCTTCTTTATGGCAGAGTAGTACTCCATTGTGTATAAATACCACATTTTCTTTATCTATTCATATATGATGAACATATGGGTTTCTTTCAAGATTTAGCTGTTTTGAGTTGTATCACTACAAACATGGATACGCATGGATCACTGTGATTTGATGTCTTTAATTCTTTTGGGAAGATATCTGGAAAGGAACTAGCTAAGTTGAATAGAATTTCTAGTTTTAGTTTTTTGAGAAATCCATATCGATTTCCATTTTGGTTCTGCTAATTTACATTCCCACCAGCCATGTAGAAGGGTTCTTCCCCACCCCAGTAGTCTTGCCAGCATTTGTTACTGTTTGATTCCTTTTTATTTTATTTGATTTCTTGACGACAGCCATTCCTTCTGGAGTAAGATGAACTCTCAATGTTGTTATAATTTGCATTTCTCTAAAGGCCAGAGATGTTGAACATTTTTAAATGTATTTATTGGCTGTTTGTACATCATCTTAATTTTTGCATTAATTTAGAAAGAAAATATACATCACTGCTTAAATGGGAAATCAGTATTGCTTGGTAGATACAGAGAATTACTGCAAATAAATATACACAGACATCTCAAAACAAAACAATGGTAAACTGTGGACGTACTTGTTGGTGAGGTTTGGGAAATGAAGATTTCACTCTGTTAAAAAGAGAGATGGGGGTTGGGGATTTAGCTCAGTGGTAGAGCACTTGCCTACCAAGTTCAAGGCTCTGAGTTTGATGCCCAGAACTTGGGGGAAAAAAAAAAAAAAAGGTGGGGGAGATAGCCAAGTATGTTGGTGCAGGCCTGTACTCTCAGCACTTGGGAGGCTGAGGTAGGAGGAACGCTCTGAGTTTGAGGGCAGCCTCATTTATTAAATAAGAGTCTTTAGGTAGCTGTCTCTATTCCTCCCCCTGCATTCTGTCAGATAGGTGTGGGGGCTGTTTCTTGCTAATTGTATTGCCAGGCACCTCTCCCCAGTCTAGCTAGCTTTCTTTCCTTTGTCTTTCTAATTACCCTAACTGTTGTAGAGTCTACCTGTGAAGGCAGAAGCTGCTTTCAGTGGTAGAGGCTGAAAACACTTTTAGTAGGTTTTCTTACTGATTCTTAATAAAGCTCAGTGAGGCCCTTATCCTATCTTTCTCTACCTGTGGGGACCCCTGTCCCTACACAAACAAAAACAAAAAAAGAAAGGAAATAAAGGAATGGAAGAAATGGCAGAAAAAAATGTTAAATACATACTAGCCTGAAACTGTTAGCCTGCTGATTTGAAACAGGATGTGCCTTTTAATGTTAATGTCCTGTTCATGCACTCTTAGATCTTTTCACTTATTCCAAATGGTGTACATCCCAAATTTTAATGGTTTAAATTACAGGAGGCCCTTGTTTCCGTCTTAGCTCCTGCATTGGGCTACACCAGATCAGGCTAAAAACCAAAACAGAGTAACTCACACTCAAATTCCGTGTCACTAAACTGAGACCCAGCTGTTCATCTAACCTTCCCAGGAGTCAAGATTAGACATAACAGCCACATTTTCCAAACTGCCAGTTTTAATCAACATAATAAAGTTAATTCTTAAAACAAGTAACCTGAAATGACCAGTGATAACTAGCCAGTTATTTTTCCATTGTTCTGTCTTCCTAACCTTGCCTTATAAAGTAACTTTGAAATGACCCATCTGTTTTTTTTTTTTTCCTTTCCAGTACTGGGGATCCAACACAGTGCTTTCTAACTGAGCTACAAATATTCCAATGCTGTGCCAGACGGCAGCTAGAGGGCCAGTGACGTGGGCAGTAAAGGAATTTACAAGAGACAAGGAACACTGAAAAGATGAGAGCTTGTTCAGATCGCTGAGCCCACTGTCAACAGAGACAGTGGGCCAGTTTCCAAGAGAAGACTACACACTCAGGCAGGAGACTGTGTTTTTTGTTTCTTGTTTTTTGGTTTTTTTTAATGAGGGAATGAAGACATGGGAAAGAATCTGAGTTGGCAACTGCAGATATCTTAGAAATGCATTTTCCAGAACACTGTGTTCCTTGTTAGGGGAACACCTGCATTGTAACTAAGCTTGCTCAACAAAGTTGCAAATTCTCAAGGCCTCTGAGGCCTTAAAAGAGGCTCTTTAGATTTATGTAAGGGTGTCTGTAGTAATCTTTCGGGGAGAGATAGAACAGTAGCTCGGGGAGGAAAGGTCTTTTTTTTTGTATTTACTTTTATCTTGTGCTGTTTTTAGTCCTAATTAGTGCAGTGTTTTATGATGGTCCAGTATGTGCTGGGCATAACTGTTGTCAAAGAAGTTTAGGTGTGGAAATTTTTAACCTTTTTGCCTGGCAAGCACAAGGGCCTGAGTTCAATCCCCAGCGGGGAGGGGGGAGGGTTTTTAACCCTTTTGCACTACTCCCCAGCCTTTAAGACTTCTTTTAAAAATTCGTGTGACGGTCCCACTAAATTGGCAAATTGCCCACGTTGGGCTCAAACCTGGAATTCTCCTGCCTCGGCTTCTCAGAATGCTGGGATTACAAGGCTGGGCAGCTGCAGCAGGCATTGTTTTTGCTTTCTTCGGTCTCTTCTGTCTATAAAGCCAACCTCCTTTGCTCAGATCGTCAGAACTTCTTTTTTTTTTTTTTTTTTTTTTGAGGCAAGGTCTCACTTTGCATTGCATACTGGCCTTGAACCCACTGTATACCCCTGGCTGGCCTGGAAATCTCAGTGTTCCGCCTGCCTCAGCCTCCTGAGTGCTGGAATTACAGGCACACACTGCCGCGCCTGGCCTTTTATTCTGTTTTATGGAATGAAGTGTTGCCTTATTGTAGAATCAGAAATAAACCAACTAAGATCCTTAACTTGAAAGTTTCTCACTTGACATAGGAAACAATGCCCATCTTTTCTTGGCTAATTTGGACTCGTCTTTTGGTTCCACGGGCTGAAGGTCTAGCTCAGGGTTAGCACTTGCCTAATGTGCCCAAAATTGTGGGTTCGATCGCCACTACAACGAAAAACAATTATAAACCCATCAAAACAGCATTTGAAGACTACTCCTCAACTAAGTTAACTTCCCCTTAAATAGTAAGCACTATGTTGGGTAGGCTGGACTTTTGCGGTGCACACCTGCAATTCCAACACTTGGGAGGCTGAGGCAGGAGGATCACCGTGAGTTCGAGGCCAGCCTGGGCTACATAGCGAGATCCTGTCTCAAAAAAAGCACTAAATCACTAAATATGCTTTTTTTTTTTTTTTTTTTTTAATGCTGGGATCTAACCCAGAGCTTCCGTAGCATGCAGGATCTATGCCCCAGTCCCCGTCCCTGAATGTATTTTTATTGAAACATTCCCCCATATTACTTCTTCATAGTGCTCACAATATTATAGTGTAAGGCCGTTATGCTCATTGCCAGTCTTCTCCTAAGTAAATCACAAATTTATGACGGTAGATACTGTGTCTCTCTGTGCGCTTCTGTGCCAATCTTCACACAGGACAGGGTCCAAGCAAATACAAGCAAAAGAATGAACCCTTGATAGCTCCGGTACCCCTTGGTTTATTTAAGCCCGCTTTCCCCTATGGAATGTTTAGCCCCGCCTTTCCTTCTACCAACCAATGAGAGGTGACCTCTGCGAGGTGGGCGGGGTCACGCAATGACGCCTGCCCTGCGTCCTGCGAAGGGTGGGGGCTATTTCCGGCCTGAAAAGCCGTGGCGTTTCTCGGGCGACGCCTCAGCTGGCAGTTACCTCAGAGCAGGAAGCCTGCAGATCAGGCACCTCCAGCACCAGCGTCATCATGGGGGCTGTGCTGGGCGTCTTCTCCCTCGCCAGCTGGGTGAGTTCGGAGTCCTGTGTCCTCGCCAGACCTGCGGCTCGGGAAAGGGGGGTAGGGAGCTCCAGGTTCGGGTCCGGACGGGCCTAGGCTCCGGACGCCCTCAGGGCCGCGGAGGTGCCGGGGTCCAGGCCCACGTGTGCCGTGACCCAGGTGGAGGTCGGGCGGCTCGGCTTGCCTCCCGCGTTAGTGTGAGGAAGCTGGAGGGCCGACCGTCATTGTTTACAATTCCGATCGCCCCGCCCCCAGAGCCTTCCGGACTCCGGGTGCCTGTGGAGCTGGATTAGGATCTAGGATCGAGGACCGAGAGCTCCCGGGGCGGGGGCTTTTAGGTTCCGTTTGAAACGTTTTTTTAAAGTGGCGCACTCCTGTAATCCAAGCATTCGGGAGGCTGAGGGGAGGATCGCCGCGAGTTCAAGGCCACCTGGGACTACATAGTGAGTTAAAGGCCAGTCTGGACTACATAGCGAGAGACCCTGTCCCCCCCGCCAAAAAAAGTGGCGTCATTTATTTTTGGGTGGCTTGAGTAATATTTTTATTCCGCAGCACGGGATTTGCCAAAGCTACGGAGTGGGAGTTAACCAAGGCCTGCTGCGGCTCTGGTCTGTGGTTTATCATTCAGAATTGGAAGCCGTGACCTGACATTGTGGAGACTATATGTCATTTATCTGTGAGAATAAAACACTTTAGCATTTCTCCCCATCGAGACCTGATTGAGGATGAAGTGAATAAATGAGTCGATTCACTTTGTAAATGGGAAACGCTTTAAAACGGAATTATTAGGAGCCTATATAAAGAGAATGTGTTGAATTTCCTCATATACCTGCCTCAAGTGTTACTGGGAGTTTTGGGGCAAAAGCCCTGACTCTGGGGTTCCCAACAGACCCAGCTTGCCCTTCTTGTGACACTGATCAAGGAGACTAGTGGTGGTGACAGGCAGGAAAGGAGCTTTAGTCAGCATAGGCCAAGCTGGGAAGCAAGATAAATGGGATCAAGGTCCCTGGAAGAAGCTTTAGGGTTTCCTAGAAAGGGGAAAAAGGGTTGGAGGTTTGCGAAACCATCCTGGTCTAGAAGTGGTCTGGTTGGTAGATATCTCAGGAATGGTTCTGCAAGGCTCTTCCAGAGCCATGGTGTCCTGGGGCAGTGAGATGACTGCTCCAGCTTTGAGGGGACTGGCGTCAGTTCCTGTCTCAGGATCAGGGCTTCTGATTGGGAGTGGTGACCTTATGGACTCGACTGTAAGCCTTTGCTGTTCCTGGAATTTGAGGTGACAGCAGGTTTAGGACAGTGACTGGAAACTTCCAGGCATTGCTCCAGTGGGTCTGGAACTGGACCTTGTAAAAACTGACAATTGGGTGTCCCTGAAAATCCTGCAAATTAGCTACTTTTATCCTGGTGTCCTCAGTCTTGAAAGGGAATGAGAGAAGCTAGGTAACTTTATTTTTTATTATTATTATTTTTTTTTTACCAAGAACATGTATTGGTACATTGTATACATAATAATCACATTCATCATGGAGGGTAGGTAACTTTAGAGCTGATAAACTTTGTGATACCGGCACTGCTGCTTGTACAGCTGAGCAGGGTTCTGACCCACAGTTTTGAGGTATGTAAGAAAGGAGACATAAAGACAGGTGCCATGCTTTATCCTGCTTTTAATTACCCACTGGGCATCTGCAGGCCCAGCTTCTAGGTCCCTGTTCTGTGAGGAGCGTGGTTCCTTGAAATCATTTTCTTATCCCGCAGCTGATCTAGTTGACCAGGGATTCAGCCGCAGCACATTCCAAATATCGTTTCTTGGGGACACCATGTATTTTCTATCCTTGAATATTGTTGATCTTAGAAAGGATGTTGAATCATTAGAGTTTCCTTGAGAAGTGACTTTCCAATTTTTCTGATCTCGCCCTAAAGAAATATATTTTACATAGTTGGCCTAACGCATACAAAGCTTTGTGAAGTAATTCTTACATTTACCATCTACTGTGCAGTTTTTCTTCTGTCACATAAAAACAAAATAGAGGCTGGGGATTTAACCCAGTGGTTAGAGTGCTTGCCAAATAAGCACAAGGCCCTGAGTTCGATCCCCAGCACCAGGGAAAAAAAAAAAAAAAAAAAGGTACCATCCTGGCACTCTAGAAGGATGAGGCAGGAAAATAACAAGTTTGAGCCCAGTCTGGGCAGCTCAGCAATTTAGTGAAACTCTATTTCAAAAATAAACATTAAGAAAAAGGGCCTGGGAATGTAGCTTAGTGTAAAGGCCCTGAGTTCAGTCCCTAGTGCCACCCACCCACACCTATCTATAAGTCACTTTTTTTTTTTTTTTTTTTTTTTGGTGCTGGGATCGAACTCAGGGCCTTGCGCTTGCAAGGCAAGCACTCTAACCACTGAGCTAAATCCCCAGCCCTATAAGTCACTATTTTATTAATTGTTTGTTTAGTAGAAACAGCAAGGAGTTCAGAATACTGTACCAGAGTGGAATGAATGAGAAAAATAATAGAAAAGGAAACAAGAAAGAGTATGGGGCTGGGAGTATGGCTGAATGGTAGCATGCTTACTTAGCATGGTGGGGGTCCTGAGTTTAAACCGCACCATTTCTTTACAGAACACAGGCAGCAGAATCATCAAGATACTCATTAGGTGGTCTTACACTGTTGTGTTTTTGAGGGTGTGTCCGCATACATATATGTGTGCACGCCAGGGGCATTGCCCATGCTAAGCATATGTTTGTACCACTGACCTACATCCCCAGCACTACAGGTTTTTTTTTTTTTTAACTACAGGTTTTAAAGGACTTTGGCTTTTACCTTTTTTTTTTTTTTTTTTTTTTGGCTTTTACTTTTAAGTGGTATGGGAAGCTAATAGAATTTGAAAGATGATATGATCTGATTCTTTTTGTTTTTTGGTGGTACTGGGAATTGAGCCTAGAGCCTTTGCACTGAGCTACATCCCCAGCCCTTTTAATTTCCATCTTTTATTTTTATTTTGAGACATGGTGTAAGTTACTAAGTTGCCTAGACTGGGCTCAAATTCGTGATCCTTCTGCTTTAGCCTCCTAGAGTGCTAGGATTACAGGCATGGGCCACCCTACCAGCCCCACCTGTGTTTTGACAAGATTGGTTCTGGTTGTTGTGGGGGGATAGATGGTAGAAGAATAAGAGTAAAGTAAGATAGGGAAGAAAATACTTCCTCTACTCTCTTGGATACTGGAGTCTTGGGATTAAACTGATGAGACAGATAAACATTAGCAAGAGAAAAAAATAGCGTATTTATTTAAATTTTTTTCATAAGAGTTTATATATGCAAGATGCATAGAGCAGTACTTGGTGATGAGTAACTCAGGGCTGGTTAGAATTTTTGGCTTAAAGCCTTGACTTAGTTGGAGAAAGCAGAGGGAGAGAAATATGTTTCCATGGGAAGAACAAATTATATACTCTATAAATAATAGAGACAGAGTCTTGCTATCTGGTTCAAGCTGTCTATTTTTAAAGGAGCACAAATGGTATTGTTACATCTGGGGAGGGTTGTACACCATGCCACCCTGTGCTATGCTGGACAGCAAGCCACTGCTCTGCCGTGTTATGCTCCTGCTCTTCTAGAACATGTAGCTCCCAGTGATCCTAAACCCAGCGTCAGTAACAGAACCAAAAAAAACAGTTTAAATGAGACTATTTGAAGATAAGACAGGGAGGAGTTGGGGATTTAGCTCAAGTGGGTAGATTGCTTACCTAGCAAGAACAAGGCCCTGAGTTTGATCCCCAGCACCCACCCCACCCCACCCCCAAAAAAAATCAAGGAAAGGGGGAAAGAGATGACAGACAGCTACTCAGAATGAGTAGGGAGAATTTGAAAGTGAATTGTTCATGGATTTCTTGTCTGTAGCTCCTTTTATTGAGATCCTTGTCCCAGTAGGTGCCTGGAATCTGATTGGCTTCCTACATGTTCTCCCTGGCCTGTCTTTGCTTTTAATCTTGGATTTCTTCTAGCCAGGCAACCTTTCTCTGTCTTGGTAGAGGGTAAGATCATGGGTGGGGGCCCTTAAGGCCAGGCTACTTAGATTTAAGGATTAAATAAAGGGGAAGTTTGTGATTCTTATGTTTAATCACACCTGGGACCTCTCTGATCTTAGTTTCTTTGCCTTTATCTTTCTTTTTTTTTGGTGCTGGGGATCAAACTCAGGGCCTTGTGCTTGCAAGGCAAGCACTCTAATCACTGAGCTAAATCCCCAGCCCCGCCTTTATCTTTCTGATTGCCAGTAGCCCTTAGTAAGTCTCTCCATTAACTTCTAACAAAGCTCAATGAGGCCTTCATCCTGTCTTTTCCCTATCTATGGGCCCCTGTCACTACAGTATTTTAGGAGAATAAGTGGGAGATAAGATTTGTGACAATGCTTGTTTACACAGATGTGAGAGGTTAGTCTTTCAGGCCCTTAAAACTGTCTTGCAAAGGAAATTTAAGATAGCCTTATTTCCTAGGAGTTTGTGCTTTTAGTCACAGGGATGGGGGTGGGGTTGTGATGGTGTGTGTGTGTTTGTTTGTTTTGGGGACTGGACCCACGGCATTCACACTGAGCTTTATCTCCAGCCCTGTTGATTTTATATTTTGAGATAGGTTCTCAGTCACTGAGTTTCCCAGGTTGGGCTCAAACTGGTGATCCTCCTGCTTCAGCGTCCTAGAGTGCTGGGGTTACAGGTGTGCACCACTTCACCTTACTTTTTTTGTTTTTGTTTTTTTTCTTTTGTTTTGCTTTTTGTTTTGTGGTGCTGGGAATGGAACCCATGCACCCATGGCTTCTGCTGGGGCTTTGTGCATGCTAAGAAACTGCCACACTAGTGAACTATATCACCAGCCTGAGAAGGCCTTTTTTTACCCTGTGTGTATTGAATCTCAGACGCCTTTACCTTAAAATAATCTTACTACTACTTCAGGAGTTCCAAATGAGTCTCTTACAATGAGACAGCAGCTATTGCTTTGAATCAAGATGAGAATTGATAGTAGTGGCTTAGACCAGGGTGAGAATGAAGGAAGCATGTGATGCTGGATATATTTTGAGGATAGTGGTGATATGCTGGTACACTGCATGAGGATTTTGCAAAAAAGGGAAAGTAATCAGGATGACTCCAGGTTTTGGCCCAAGTAGCAAAGAATAAAGCTGTCCTTTAGTGAGATAGGGAAATGATGTAAAATACAGTAGGATGGGTTTGTTGTATAGATGTTTACTAATTTCCTATTATGTGACGGTGCAAGAGATAAAATGCTAAAGATGGTGCTCTCAAAATATTTACATTTCCATGACAGTAGCCCAGTAGAAGTAGGTGTATTAGTTTGCTAGGACTGTGTAACAAAGTACCACTGATTGGGCGATTTAAACAATTTATTGTTTCTCTGTTTTGGAATCTGTAAGTCTGAGATTGAGTGTCCACAGAGATAATTCCTTCTGAGATTGGTGAAGGAGAATCTGTTCTTCCCCTATCTTTGACATTCCTTAGCTTGTAGATCTCTATTTTATCTTCACACGACTTCTCCCTATGTTGTGAATCTATGTCCAAATTTCTACTTTTTATGACTCTAGTCATAATCGATTTTATGTGCACCTTACCATAGTATAATCCCATCTTAACCACAGTAATTATATCTGCAGTGACACTGTTTCCAAATAAGGTCACAATCTGAGGTACTGGGGATAAGAAATTTAATATATGAATTTTGAGAGGGAATCAAATGAGGTGGCATATGCCTATAATCCAAGCTCTCTGATCAGCTCGGAATATTCATTTATAAACTTTTGTTCGAGTAATTGCTTCGTTTCTTTTGAGTATCTGTACTTAGGCGTGGAAATTGTATGGTAATTTGATGTTTAATTTTTTGAGGAACTTCCAGGTTACTCTTGAATGGAGCTAAATGAGTTGCTGACATTATTTATGAGAGGGTTTCCATTAATGTCACTTTGTGCTGTAACGTCAGCTTTGGTAACAAGGCTTAGTAAACAGCAAGTGCAGTTGGGTTTGTTATTTTTGTATTATTTTAACACAAAATATACCATCTGTAAGTATAATGTGTATTGGGCTCATACTGTGTTTCAGGGACTATATTGAATGCTCATTTAATATAGCAACTCCAATGGAGGAAAATTCTGCTGTTGAGTCCATTTTATAGATGAAAAAGTTGAGTTAGCCAGTCATCATGGTTCATGCCTGTAATCCTAGCACTGGGGATACTGAGTCAGGAGGATCACTGTGAGTTCGAGGCCAGCCTGGACTACAGTATGACCCTGTCTCAATTTAAAAAAAAAAAAAAAGGGAAAAATTGGGTTAGAGTGTATAACCTGCTGAAATAAAATGGCAGAAATAATATTGACTCTGAACCCATACCTTAACCACATAATTCTTTCACTTGAAACTGTCAAAGCCTGTTTGCCCCTCTTCTGCTCCCCAGTATCTTTGCAGTAAAGATGGCCTCAGACAACCCATGACGTTCTTGTTACAGGTCCCCTGCCTCTGTGGCAGTGCGTCATGCTTGCTGTGCAGCTGCTGTCCCAACGTTAAGAATTCCACTGTGACGCGGATCATCTATGCTGCAATTCTCTTCCTAGGCACGGTCGTGTCCTTTATCATGATGACAGAAAGTATGGAAACTGAGCTGAAGAAGGTAAGTAGAAGTAACAGCATCCATGATACACTGGTTATTTTATTAGATTTTACAGTATTCAGTTTGTAATTGTTTCTAACAGCCCAGAGAAAAACAGATTTTTTTCTGTGGTCCGGATTGGCCTTTAACCTGTTATGTAGCCCAGGTTGACCTCAAACTCAGGATCCTTCTGCCTTGGTCTCCCTCATCCTGGGATTACAGGTGTGTGTTAACCATGCCCAGGAAGAAAAAAAGAATTTAAAGGGGATCCCAAAGCTGGATTCTGTGGTGCATGCCTGTAATCACAGCTACTCAGGAGGCTGAGGCAAGAGGATCACAAATTCAGGTTAACCTGGGCAATTTGACAAAATGTGGTCTCGAAGTAAAATTTTTATTTTTATTTTTTTTTTATTTTTATTAGTGCTGGGGATTGAACTCAGGACCTTGCACTTGCTAGGCCAGCACTTTACCACTGAGCTAAATCCCCAACCTCTCAAAGTAAAATTTTTAAAAGGCCTGGGGATGTAGCTTTGTACTCTCTTGGTTCAGTCCCTAGTATTAGGGGATGGGGTGGGGGGTAATCCCAAGACAGTTTCTTTCCTTATAGGCTTAAGCTTTAAGATAGACTAGTCCTTCACCTTTGGACAGAAAGAGGTCTGTTGTAGGTGGAAAGTCTCCTGGGGAATTTAAGATAAGTTCATTAGCATGAAAGCTAAAGGAGGACACTTAATTTTTGAATGCAAGCTGTTTATGCTGTTTGGTAACAAGATTGTTAGTCAATTGGAAGTCAAAGACAAGCTGGGGATCTCTCTCAGTGGTTAGAGGTTAGAATGCCTGCCTAGTAAGAGCAAGGCCCTGAGTTTGATCCCTGGCGCGCGCGCGCGTGCGCGCGCGCGCACACACACACACACACACACACACAATACAGAAGTCAAAGAGAAAAGTCCTTGCAGTTGCTAAAGTTGTCAGTTTTATAAATGCAGGTCTTCCTATAATGAGACTGAATCTGATTAATGTGGATAGTCCCATGGCATTGAAATTGTTTTTTTCCCTAGATTCCTGGATTCTGTGAAGGAGGATTTAAAATCAGAGTGGCTGATATAAAGGCGGATAAGGATTGTGATGTGCTGGTTGGTTATAAAGCTGTATATCGGATCAACTTTGCCTTGGCCATCTTTTTCTTTGCCTTCTTTTTACTCATGTTAAAAGTAAAAACAAGTAAAGGTCCCAGAGCAGCACTACACAATGGGTATGTAAGATTTTTTATTAATTGTTTATATTATAGTGTGGCTCCTCCTTCCACAGTTAATTATTTAAAAATTTTATTTTTATTAGTACATGTGTGCAGTACATAAATGATTATAATGATTACATTTGATTACATCCATCATAGGGAGTTCATAGGTATACGTAATACATCTTAATTCTTTTTGAGACAGGGTCTTTTTTTTTTTTTGGTGCGGGCACTCGAACTCAGGGCCTTGCGCTTGCTAGTCAAGCACTCTAACCACTGAGCTAAAGCCCTAGCCCCTGAATTCTTTTTGTGTCTCCTTTTCCTCGGCAGTTTATGTTGCCATTCAGTTGGAAGCAATGAAATATGTGTATCTGAGGCCCAGAGGCCCAGATGTATATCTGCTCTATTACACATGTGAATTTGTTACTGGGTTGGGTCTCTGAGTTGCCCAAACTTAACCCACCCTGCTGTAGCAGGCTCACTGATTCCCATTGCAGAAAAAATTTTAAGATGCACCAGAGAGACATGAATAGGGTTTACTAGGCCAAGACAGAGAATACAGCAAACACTGAGCAAAATATTCATTATAGAGTGAAAGCAGAAAGCAACCTTTTTTAAAAAGTGAAAGCAAACAGCCTATGGATTGGTTAACCTGGGAGGGGGCTTGAATGGGTTGCCACAGGGACTCGATTTTTCTTTTTCCTGGTGTCGGAGATTGAACTCAAGGCCTTCTGCTTGGTAGGAAAGCACTGTAACCTAAACCCAGTTTAGGGCTTTCATACTCAAAAAATTACTGTCTTGCTAAAATTGTCAGTATAAACACAATAAAGACATTCTCAGAGAGCTATATATCTTGTTCCTGGGCAAGAAAATCCCGCCAGTCCTATGAGACCTCTGTTGAGCCTTCAGGTGCCCTGCAGGGTCTTGGTCATTGATGTGTCTTTCACCAGATCTTTCTGGCTCCCTCTTCAGCTTGGCCTTTTCCTAACCATCTGTAACTCCTTTTGCCAGGACCCTGCTTGCCTTCGATACATAAACAAACTGATTGTTTAGATTTTTGTTGGGAGCCTCTTGTTAGGTTAGGAAATGGTACCCAGACCTTAGAAAGTGGAACTTAAGCCCAGCCATATCTTCAGAGGGCTCATGGTACACACACACACACACCCATTATCTCCTTACTATTGACATTGGGGCTGTCCTTAGCTCAGATCCGGGTCCCTTAACCTTACTTTCTTAATTGAGTCAGTTTTTTGGCCCTTCAGCTATGTCCTGGAAGTTGGGTACTATAGTCTTATGAAATATAGTTATGATTTCCTTGTCTCTGTTCTGTCTATCGTAAATTGTTTGAATGTCTTTTTTTTTTTTTTTTTTGAGCCAGGTTCTCACTATGTAGTTTAGGCTGGTCCTGGATAGCACAGGCTGGCCTCCCCAGCCTCCCAAGGGCTGAGATTACAGATATGCACTACCATGCCTGGCTCAGTGTCATTTTCACTTGGAGTCCTGTAACATACAGGGCAGTAGTGGTGCACCTACCACATACATGCTGCAACAGGCTGTTTGTGTCACTGGAAGCTCTAAAAGGTTCACCATCACTGATACAGGGGATAGAGAGTCATCTTGTCTTTTTTTTTTTTTTTTTAATTTGCTTCAGGTGTCTAGATTTTTATTGAACACCTTTCAAACACTATGTGAGGCACTACATTTGGAGATGGAGTTTTGTAAACTTTGTGTATATTATAATCACCCTTTTTATAGTGTAATAAAGAGCTAAATACATTGGCTAAAATCTCTCATCCAGCAAGTTTGGATCTTGAAGGAAGGTCTCCTGGCTCCAAAGCTTGATAACATTTTATTCTGTCATACAGGGCAGTTATTAAATAAATGGTGCTGGGAAAATTGGATATCCACATGCAGAAGATTGAGTAAGACTCATATTTCTCATCATGCACTAAAATAAAATAAAAGTGGATCAAGGATCTAAATGTTAAAACAGAAACAATCTGCTCTTGTTGGGGATTTAGCTGAAGTGGTAGAGCACTTGCCCAGCAAGCCCAAGGCCCTGAGTTCAATCCCCATTACTGCCAAAAAAAAAAAAAGAAAGAAGCAATCTGCTAGAAGATAAAATAGGTAAAACTCTTGAAGACACAGGCATAGGCAAGGACTTTCTGAACAGAATCCCAGTGGCACAAGAAATTATACTGAGAATCAGCAAATGGGATCATATCAAATTAAAAAGCTGCACAGCAAAAGAAACAACAAAGCGAAGAGACAACCTACAGAATGTTAGAAAATTTTTGCTAGCTATTTCTTGGACAGAGGACTAAAATCGAGAATATATGAAGAACTCAAAAAAATTAGGCCCGCCAAAATAAAAGACCCAGTCAAAAATAAATGGACTTGATCCTCAGTATCAAAAAAAAAAAAAAAAATAAAATAAAATAAATGGACAACTGAAATGAATAGACACTTCTCAGAAGAGGTACAAATGGCCCCAATAAATAATAAAGAAAGTCCCAGCATCTCTGACCTTTAGAGAACTGCAAATTTTAAAACTACACTTAGATTCCATCTTACTCCAGAAACAATGGCTGTCATTAAGAAAGCAGATGATAACAAATGCTGGAGAGGCAGCAGTGGGGAGCATGGAAAGATTCTACATTGTTGGTGGGAATGTAAACTAGGACAACCACTGTGGAAATCAGTGTAGAGATTCCTCAAAAAAAATGAAAATAGAAATTCATTTGACCCAGCTCTTCCCCTTCTAAGTGTCATCCTGGAAGTTAAAGACATCATATTACAGGGATACATGCATACCCATGTTTATAGCAGCACAATTTATAATAGCTAAATTTGGGAAACAGCCTATATGTCTATCAGCAGATGAATGAATAAAGGAAATGTGGTATTTATATACAGTAGAGTACTGCTCTGCCATAAAGATAAACTTGAAGCATTTGTAGGTAAATAAATGGATGCAACTTGAGACCATGATGTTGAGTGAAGTAAGTCAAGACACACAAGCTTAAATATTGCATGCTTTCTCTTATATGAGAAACTGGAATATATACACACACAGAGCAAAATAAAGAGGAAGTAGATCTTTTTTCAAATGGATGGGAACAAGAGGTGGAGGGAGGAAGAGGGAAGGGAGGGATAGAGGATGGAAAAAGATGATGAAAATAGAGCTTTTGCAAATGGTAAGAGGACAAACATTGGAAGAGCAGGGAGGGAGGGATAGGGCAGGAGATGAAATTTTAAAAAATGTATTACATGCATGTACTAATTCCCTATGATAGTCCTAATCATTATATATTACAAACATGTACAATAAATATTGAAAAAAGGCAGTTATTAAAGATTATGGACTGAATGGTTGGTTCTGCTTTGCTGGTATTTTTTTTTTTCCCTTTGGTGCTGGGGTTCAAACTTAGGGCCTTGCACTTGCTAAGCAAGCGCTCTACCACTTGTGCTAAATCCCCAACCCTACTTTGCTAGTGTTGAACTTGTGATTGTGGACAAGGATTTATTATGCCTGTGTAAGTGGAGGACTTCATGATAATTTTCCTTACAAACTTAATAGCTAATAGCTCTCTGTATAGCTAACATTGTTGGAACTCTTAATTCTAGGAAAATCCTTACCTTCAAGTGCTGAAAGTAGAGAGATTCTTAAATTTACTTATTTCTTATGAGTGTAAATGACTTATTTTCTGCATGAACGTTGTCCTTAATATGAAATATTGAGTGGAATTTCTCAAGTGAAATGAAGAAATGAGCCTAAACAGGTTGGAGTTATTTTTATCAGTACATGTTTGAAGTGCATGATTACATTCATTGTGGGGAATTGATAAATGTACATAATACATCTTAATTCTTTTTATGTCCCCCTCCTCTCCCTTCCCTCTGGAATCTTTATTAAGGCTTTATTTTTGCATGTAGAAATTCATTTTTCTTGGTGTAAGGATGAAAATTAGCATTTCATAAATGCATTTTTATATTTTAATAGGTTTTGGTTCTTCAAAATTGCTGCCATTGTTGGTATCATGGTTGGATCTTTCTACATCCCTGGGGGCTATTTCACGTCAGGTATGGCTCACTACTGTGGGATTAATTATAAGATGTATGAATTCCACAGGTGATTAACTTAGATCTACATTTCCATTAGTGATTTTGCAAACTGGCTATTCAGTGGGTTGGTATCCAGTTGTATGACTTGGTACTAATATCAAGACATTGATTTAAGGACAGGATACGTTCATCTCATATCTCAGCTTTTCTGGAACTGCACACTAATCTTTACCTAATATTTTAATAGTTTATCATCTCAGTTGATAGACTTAATCAGATCTTGTCAGCATGAGGACTTGTAACTCTTGTGTGCTCCATCATCCCTGTTTTCACCTGCTTCCTTAACATGGCATTGAGTGACAGCTGAGATTTCCACTGTGATCCTCCCCCCGCCCCCCCAAAATAAAGGAAAAGGCCTATAGAACTACTGGAGTGTCAGGTTGTAGGCTGCCCTTGAGCAAGCCAAAATAAGTTTTATAGGGGCTGAGATCCAACAGAAACCTTCTCAGAAAAAGCCTTCGAGTTTGGAATTATGATAGTCTTGCTGTACTGCTGAATTGAAATCCACTTCAAATGTTGAAACAGTTACGATTCTGCAGTGTTATTCCTGTGTTGAAGAATTAACGTCTTCTTTGTTTGTAGTCTGGTTTGTTGTTGGCCTGGTAGGGGCCGCTTGCTTCATCCTCATCCAGCTGGTACTCTTGGTAGACTTGGCTCACTCTTGGAATGAAGCATGGGTGAATCATATGGAAGAAGGAAACCCCAGAGTCTGGTATGCCGGTAGGTGTCTGAACCACCCGTGGTAGCTGCAGTGCTGCAGTCAGCAGGGTGTATAGTACGATCGCCAGGGATTTAAATGTAGTGTATAAACTCGGTATAGAGCTGCCTTTTTAAAAACTATAATTTTCCAGTTGAGTCAGTTGTGAATTATATGCATTAATGAAAGGGAGTAGCACAGATATTTTAATCATTAAATTCCTCCAACTAATGTATTTTAAAATTGGTAATGTTAGATAAGGAAAAAGAGTTGTATTTAGTGGTATAATTCTGGTTTTGACAACCTTGTTTCCATGGGCAGGGAACTCAGGTAGGTTCTACATGTGGGATACTTGCCCACATACTTCAGGCAGATTGAGGTGACAGCCCTTCACTGCTTTGTTCAGAGTGTGATCTCATACTTCTTGTAGTTAAAGGCATTCTGGTGGGAGAAGGGGACTTAAAATTTCTAAGTTTAGAATAGTACTTATAGCTTATTTAATGATGGGGAGGGAGTGTATAGTCCTCTATTTATTAGGGGCTAACACCCAGCCACGCTTCATTTTAAATATAACAGTTGGAATTGGGCATAGAGGTGCATCGTATATTTCTAGCATTTGGGAGGCTGAGGCAGGAGGATCATCACTGAGTTTGAGGCCAGCCCGGAATACATAATGAGACCCTGTCTCAAAAAATAAAACAAAAGTAAAAAGTTGAGAGATTTCTCTCCCCTTCCCACCTCCATGTTATAAATCTGGGTCAGGAGCTTGGAAAGCAGAAAATCACAAAAGAAAACAAATTTTTTGGGCTGAGGCTATAGGTGACTGGTAGAGTGTATGCTTACTGTGTGCAAGGCCCTGAGCAATCAGAAAACAAATTCTCCCATAGTCCTTTTTTTTTTTTTTTTTTTTTTTTGGTACCAGGGATCAAACTCAGGGCCTTGCACTTGCTAGGCAAGCACTCTAACCACTGAGCAAAACCCCCAGCCCTTCCCGTAGTCCTAATACTTAGTAATTATTACTCAACCTTAACATGTTAGTCTGTTTTCTTGTCTTTTTTCTTTATGTACCTATATGTCTTTTGAGTATAAAATAAAAGGATAAACCAAATCATTATATGTAATATGGTGGTTTTTTAAAAAAATATATTGTGCATTTGAAGAGTGTGTAGTTGGCTGTTTGGTTTGTTTTTGCAGGGCTGGGGATTAAACTCGGCTTCACACATGCTAGGCAAGTGCTGTACCACTGAGCTACACCCAGCCCTGTTCGGCTGTTTTTAAATTTAGAAGTAGCTCGTTTATAGCAAGCTGTAGTATAGCTTGCTATTCTCTAATACAGCAATACAGTACCTAGGTTGGCTTATGGCAATAAATAACTAGAATGTTTGAGCACATTTCTGATTATTTCCTTAGGCTAAATTCCTGTAAGTAGAGGGTCAAAGAGTATGAATATTTTAAAAACTTTTTGTGCATGTATCACATTGCCCAGTTTTGTCTTGTCTTCTTTTTTTTTTTTTTTTTTTCAGTACTGGGGATGGAACCTAGGGCCTTCACACTGAGTTACATCCCCAGCCCTTTTTCATTTTATATTGAGACAATTTCAGTAAGTCACTTAAGTTGCCCAGGCTGGGCTTGAACTTGGGATCCCCCTGGCTCTGTGTGTGTCTGTGTGTCTGTGTGTTTAACATAGGAACTGGCTGTGTCATCCAGGCTGGCCTTGAAATGGCGATCCTCCTGCCTCAGTCTCTGCTGGGATTGCAGGTGTATACCACCACACCCAGCTTTGGGTTTAGCTTTTTTTAAAAAAAATATATATATATGTAAAGGAAAATAATACTATTTTTACTATAAACACAAATGATAGAAATTTGTGAAGAACAGGGCTGCAGATACTATTCGCAGGTAGAACACTTACCTCATAAGCCCTGGGTTTGATCTCACGCACTGCAAAAGAAAAAAGATTTATCAAGAATATGTATTATTTATTTTTTTTGTGGTGCCGGGGATCGAACTGAGGGCCTTGTGTTTGCTAGGCAAGCACTCTTAACCACTGAGCTAAATCCCTGGCAGATTTATCAAGAATAAAACATGAAATTTTCTATCTCTACATCTCTGTGACCCATTTTCTTTTCTAGACATAGCCACTGTTACTAGACTGCTAGATATTTATGCACACAAATATTTTTGCATTTAAATGTAAATAGGATCACACTGTATACTATTTTATGGTGTGTTCTTTTCACTTTCTATATGATGAATATTTGTCCATACCAACAAGTATAGATAGCTGTGGTATATTCATCTAACAGCTGCATGATATTCCAGTTCATATAATGCCTTGGTAGTCCACGACACAGTATACCATAATGTACTTAACCTTTTTTTACCCTATTCTTGGTCACTTACATTGTTTGAAGTACTATTTCAGTTTTTGTTATTTGTTAGAGCTGGAAATGTCTAAACTCCTTCACAGCTTTTGTTTTGGTTGGTATTGAGGATTGAATTCAAGGCCTTCAGCTACATCCCTACTTTACTGAAAAGTTTACAGTATACACCATTGAACTTGTGGCGATCCTCCTGCCTTGGACTCCTGAGTGCTGGGATTACATGCGTGTGTCACCACCCCATCCCACAACATGAAATTTTAACCTTGGGATTTAGGGGATTTTGCTGTAAATTATTGACCACCATAAGAGTGAATTAATGCCTCTTCATTTTTATATAGAATAAAAGAAAATTGGTCTTAACTGTAGAAATTGATTAGAATTGTGGCATTCATACTGGCTTCCCTTTTTCCAGCTTTACTCTCTGTTACGAGTGTCTTTTATATCTTGTCAATCGTTTCTGTTGGGCTGCTCTTCACGTATTACACCAAACCAGATGGCTGCACGGAGAACAAATTCTTCATCAGTATTAATCTGATCCTCTGCATTGTGGTGTCTGTTATATCAATCCTCCCAAAAGTACAGGTATGGTTATTTTCTGCTGCTTCCTCCATGAAAGGTTTTTAAGTAATGCTGACCTTACACCTGTGTAGCCTTTTGAATTTATGTTTATGTTTACCCACTTAAATATTTTCCATATTATGATAAAGTCTTCATGGTTAGCAACTTCATAAACATGTGTTGTTAAGTGCCTATATCATAACTAATTTTCCTATCATTAAAGAAAGCTAGTAACTTGAAAATATATAGTTCTTGTATTTTTTATTTTTATTTTTTTTGGTGCTGGGGATCGAACGAACTCAGGACCTTCTGCTCGCAAGGCAAGCACTGTAACCGCTGAGCTAAATCCCCAGCCCAATATATAGTTCTTGTAGAAATGTTTAAATCATGGGAGTGATTCTTATGAGTAATTAGCTGCGATATTTTAAGAGATTTAAGCTAGAAAAAAATGAAAAAAAATTGGTTGATTTTAGTATTTAAAAGCAAAACTTCTGCTCTTGTGTTTTATCTTCTAAGCACTAATAAGGATGCAGTGGACCCAAGTAGGAGAATGTAGGCCTAGATCACCAACATCATTAAATAAATACAAGATTTTGAAAAATTTCTAGAATTTTAGATGTACTATCTAGGTACCATCTCATTTTTAAAAGTGAGAAAACTCAAAAGAAGTGATGCCTCACCTGCACAGATTGTGGTAAGGCTGCATTTAGACTCTGCGTTATATACAGGGGACTGGAAAATCAATATCCCTGTGTGATACTTAGGCATTTTCAGGATTACGAAATGCCTTGAGAACCAGTAGTAGATGTTTTGTCTTTATTAAAGTTTTTTCAGTCTAGCTCATACTGAAAGATTACTTGTCACCTTTTCAGATATCAGGCAAAATCAGAAGGTTCTCGGTTACTAACAAATCAGTGAATCCCAGGGAATTACACTGGCTTTTAGAAAGTCAGCCCTTGGGATTCCTGTGGCACGGTTTTCCTTTTGACTCCATAGGAACACCACCCTTGTTCTGGCCTCCTGCAGTCCTCTGTCATCACCCTCTACACCCTGTACCTCACGTGGTCAGCCATGACCAATGAACCTGGTAAGAAAATGTCAATAACTCAGTCATTTGATCAAAGTAGAGGAATATTCCTTCGGTAGGTTCAAAAACTTAGAGCTACAACAAATGTGAAGTGAACAGAAACTACACATAAATATTACAGTGTTTACTGAAAGTTTGTAGATACTTCGTTTTATTCCCCAAAGTCTGTTCTTTTTATCGGGGTGGGGGCGGTGCTGAGGATTGAACTCAGGGCCTTGCACTTGCTAGGAAACCTTGCTACTACTTGAGCTAAATCCCTAACACTGCTGCTTCCCCCCTGCACCGCCCCACCGTGTTTTCTTAATTAGGCATAGCTGGAAGCCTGAAGGACTACAGGCCTTTAGAAAGTCTAGGTTTTTATCTAGCCAGGACTGAGTCATACCAGTCAGGAGCTCTGGACACAAGTGGTCTTGTTTTGGCCTGTTGTAGAGTTGTTTTAATTGATTTTTCTATAGGTGTCATAGGTTCTAACAAATACTTTGAGAAAAATCACCTTTTACAGCTGTTACAGGATTATTTCTCCGTGGGATATTCTATTAACCTCCTTTAAGGTAAACAAGGGTTGCAGACCACCCAAGGAAAATTTAATCTTTATCAGATAACTCTGTTGAAAGAAAACCAGGGGTAAGCTTCTATGTAAAATTTCGGCCCTCATAGAACCAAAAATATTTGTCTTTTAAACCAGTGATGGCAAACCTTTTAGAGCTTTCAGTGATACAGGTAGCCTGCTGTGGTACATGTGCCATAGGTTCACCACCACTGCTTTAAACCATAGAACCAATAACATGGTAGACATTGTGAAATTTGACAGGTACTGTTTCTTTTTTGTTCCTAAAACTAAATCACTGGTTGTGATACAAACATGTTATCAACTCCTGAGTTTCAGGGTTTTTTTCAATATAGCACACACATATGGGCTGTCACTAAGGCTGTACATGTTCCCCTTTTCAGACCGTTCCTGCAACCCCACCCTCTTGAGCATCATCACACACATAGCTGCACCAACTGTGGCTCCTACAAATGTGACTGCTGTGGTCCCCACCCCGGCTCTGCCATCAGAGAACAAGCACTTTCTCTATGCAGAGAATGCTTTGGGAGTGTTTGTCTTTGTCATCTGCCTTTTGTATTCTAGGTAAGTTTAAAGGAACATAGTATAATATTCTTGTCAAAGTTAATAATGGGGTCAAGAGAAGCTATTTTGCTTTCAAAACCAGTGTGAGGAATTTAAAAAGCTGAGCTGTCTTTAATGAAAAGTCCTTTACTCACTTCGTTTACTCAATTCCATACATTCCTTACAGTTCAGAAAAGCTCATCAGATAATTTCCTCCAGTCATACAGAGATGCCTTCTCCTTTTTATATAAAATCCTCACTTGACCCTACATAAGCTAGAACAGTGGCTCTCAAAATCCCTTCAGAGAAAAAATTTTAGAGTTGGAGATACAGGTCCCCATGGTAAAGAACTTGCCTGGCATGCTCAAGGCCCTGTGTTTGATCTCTAGCAGTGCAAACAAATTTATAAATCTTTATTTTCTGATTGTAATAAATAATTCAATGTAGACGTATATATACATAAAGTTAAAAGTTGCCAGTTAATCAAAAACCCCAGATACAACATGTTACCCATTAACACCCATCCTCCCACCCATTTTTATTGATGCTTTTTGTACAATGGCAGATATTACTGTAATTAATTAATTATTTGTTTGTTTGAGACAGTCTCTCTATGTAGTTCAGGCTGGCCTTGAATTCACTGTGTAGTCCAGGCTGGCCTCAAACTCAGGTCAGTCCTCCTGCCTCAGCCTCCCGAGTGCTGAGATTACAGGTGTGTGCCACCATGCCCAGCTCTACTTTATAAATTAAAAATATGAAATAATCAAAATAGGCGAGTATAATTTTATATATTTATAAAATAACAAAATATGTATAAAATGGGAGATGAAGGTATCCTGCCTCCAAATCTACTTACCGACATAACATTTTGACACATAATATGCTAGATTGTTTTCCTTTACTAATTCTATCTATATCTCTATGGATATAGTTTTATATGTAATTGTACATGCATCATTTTGTATCATTTGATACATATAAATTAGGAGCATACAATATGAATATATATACTTCTCTGAAATACGAATTTGTCATTATATTTGGATGGCTTTCCACATTATGTATATAGATTAACTTAATTTTTTAAAAAGATTGCTTAGGCCAGGTGCATGCCTGTAATTGCAGCTACTCGCAGGTTGAAGCAGGAAGACCTCAAGTTCAAGGCTAATCAGGGCAATTTTGTAAGACCCAGTTTCAAAACAGAAAGAACTGAGGAAGGAGCTGGGCATGGTGGCACACTCCTGTAATGTCAGGTCTCTGGAGGCTGAGGCAAGAGGATCATCAATTGAAGGCCAGCCTGGGCTACATAGTGAGAGCTTCAGAAACAAAAAACAAAACTTAAAAAAACCCATAAAGTGAGGGGCACCTATTACACCATAGTCAATCAAGCAATCAATGAATAAAAAGTGAGTTGTGCTGCTGGAGATGTAGCTCAATGGTAGAGCACTCGCCTAGCATGCTTGAGGCCCTGTGTCACCAAAAAAGAAAAAAAAGGAAAAAAAAAGTGCTTAGAACAGGAATTTAGCAAATACAGCCCTTGTGTTGGCTTCCTATTTTGTAAATAAGGTTTTACTAGCACAGAGATAGAGTCATTTGTTTCTCTGTTGTTTATGACTGCTTTTGGCCTCACAATTTTTATTGAGATAGAATTCATATACCATAAAATCCATCCCCCTTACACAGTTCAGTAGTTTTTTAGTAAGTTCACAGGGTTGTACAACCGCCGTAACCATTTAAAAACATTTTTGAGCTGAGAGTATCGTTCAATTTTAGTATATGTGCTGCCGAAGCAAGCATGGGAGTGTCGTTCAATATTGTGTGTGCCTAGCACACATGAAGCCCTAGGTTTGAGCCCTGCCGCGTCCCCCCCCCCCACTGTTCTTCTGAAAAGGAACCCTGTATCCACTAGTAGTCATTGCCTGTTCTTCCTCTTTCTTCTGGCAACCACTAACTTACTTTATATGTCTGCGGATTTCCCCCTTAGAACATTTCATAAACAGATGTTTCATAGACTTCAGGGTCCTTCATGAGAAATGCAGCATTGGGTGAGTTGGTTGTTGCCTAAACGTTAGGGAGTGTACTCAAACAGATGCAACAGTCACTAGCCTGGGTAGTCTTAGGGGACCACACATGTGTCCTGTGCTCACCTGAGACATCATGTGTGGCATCATACAGTCCATGGCCTGTTTTGACTGGCTTTTTTCACTGAATATTTTTGAGGTTCATCCATGTTGTAGTGTATATCAATACTAATTCCTTTCTGTTTTTGGAAATACTGTTTTTCATTTTGTGGATATATCAAATTTCATTTATCCATTCATCAGTTGATGGACATTTGAGTGGTTCCACTGGGGCTGTTATGAAAAATGCAGCTATTAAAATTTGTGTGCAAGTTTTCTCTGTGGTTGTATGGGGGGGTAGGGAATGGGGATTGAATCCAGGGCTTTTACACTAAGCTACCTGCTCAGCCCTTTTTTAAATTTTTTGTTTCGAGATAAGGTCTCGCTGAGTCACTCTAAGTTACCCATTCTGCACTTGAACTGGTAATTTTCCTGCCTCAGCCGCAGAGTGCTGAGATTACAAATATGTGCCAACATGCTCGACTTGGCTATTTGTTTTTAGTTCTGTTGACTATATAGTTAGTTCTGGAGTTCGTGAGTCATGTGGTTAGTGCTTAACTTTTTGAGGAACTGGCAGAGTGTTTCTGGAGTGGCTGCATTTATATTCTAGTCCCTCCAGCAATACATGAATTCTCTAGCTTTACCGTCCTCTACCCGTTACAATGTCTTTTTTATTATAACCATACTAGAGGGTGATACATAGTATTTTATTGTGGTTTTGATTTACGTTTTACTAATGACTAATGATGGGCATCTTTTCATGTAATTATGGGTCATTTGTATGTTTTCTGTAAGGAAATGTCTATTTAAATTTGGGTTGTCTTTACCAGATGTGTACCGTAGTGGCACACATCTGTAATCCCAGGACTCGGGGGGCTGAGGCAAGAGTATCACTGCAAGTTCGAGGCCTGCTTGGGCTCCACAGTGAGTTAAGGCAAGCCTGAACCTACATAGTGAGACCCCGTCTC
>PVJO010019132.1:0-35034 GCA_004026905.1 Hystrix cristata | reverse complement strand
GAATGGATCAGTATTTAAACATTTGTAGGAAAATTTCAGAGAATATATTTGTCATCTAAGAATAGGGAAGGATTTTAAAAACATATCACAGAAAGTGCAGAATATATAAAACAGTCATTACTTCATGAATGATGAAGATAAGAAATTTTGTTTAACAAAATATATCATAAAATAGAGTATGAAATAAAGCCATAGTATTTTCCATTTCAGTAGTTTCATGTCGCAGTAAAAGATTCATTACCATGATATGTGAAGACCTTTTAAGAACCAATAATAAAAATATAATTAGGCCAGAAGGAAAACATACAAATGACTTCTTGAGCAAGCATTTCATTGTAGAGGAAATTTAAATGATTATTAGGTAGAGAAAAATATACCCTTAGCCTCAATGGTAATGAAAGAAATGTAAATTAAAACTTCAAAAAGATATCGTTTCACAGTGATCACACTGGCAAAACCTAACATTCCAGTGATACTATGTTTTTCTGAGAATATGAAATAAATAAAGCTAATATTTACTACTAGCAAGAATGCTTGGTAATTGATTTAGAAAACTAATTTGTCATTACTTAACAATTCAAAGTTACACATCCTTATGTCTTAGTACTTTTAGCTCTAGGTACATGGCACTAGGGAGATTGTTGCATGAATAGATGAGTTAAAAGTGGTGTTTCTTGTCATAGTATAACTGCAAACAACATAAGAGAAGAATAGGTTAATAATTTAGGGTATATTTATGCCATGGCATATTTTACATTGATGGCCATGATTGGCCCATGGCCACATGCATTAAAATGGATAAGTCTCAGAAATAAGGTTAAGAGAAAAAAAACATGTCAGAAAAAATACATATACATGAGTCCATTAAAAATGGTTTCAAAACATATGAAATCAAGTACTAAATGGGTGGTATACACATATGTGGTACAAATATAAAAAAGTAAGGAAATAACAAAATAACAGTAAATGATGATTTGGGGGTTGAGGTTGGAGGGATGGTGGAACATGGAACTTTAACCTTTTTAGCAAAAGTTATATTTCTCAAGTGAGTGCTGGATACAGTAGTGTTCATTCCATTACAAGTCACTAACCTTCATTTGTTTGATATAATGCTTCTTTGCATAATTAATAGTCATAAGTTTTTTAAAGAGTGAAATGACTGTCTTATGTACATTAGCTCCAGAATAAGGCTTAGTAACAATATTTGTTTTTAAACACGTAAGAAAACCAAAAACATCAACCTTTACACTGATTGCTCTTATCTAAATAAGACTAGGGGCTTACCTTAATTGTCAATTTCTCTTTCCATGAGTTTGTGTTATTTTTGCAGTTTTTGGTGGGCAGTTTTAAAAACAACTGAACTGACATTTTAATGTATTAATTTCAAGTTTTGGCTTCAGTTATGTAACTTTTCAAATATTATTTCAAGATGATTATTCTATTAGGGTAAAGAATGACTAAATTGATAAATTGGACAGTGCAAGTTGAACATCCCTAATATAAAAATCTGAAATCCAAAATGCTCTAACATCCAAAACTTTTCTTATATGATACCACAAATGGAAAATTCCACAGCTGACCTTATATGATGGGTTGCAGGCAAAATGCAGGCATACTCTAAAATATTGTATGTGATTAGCTTCCGGCTATATGCATAAGGCATATATGAAACATAAGTACATTCTGTATTTAGACTAATGTCCCATCCCCAGGATATCTTATTATCTGTATGCAAATTTTTCAAAATCTGAAAAATCTGAAATTTAAACGCTTCTGATCCCAAGCATTTCAGATAAGGAACATTTAACCTGTGCAAGAAATGAGATTACTCTAATGTAGTTTATTTTGTCAGATACTGTTGTATACTCTATAAGTGGTTTTCTGAATTTTCCTGATGCAGGAGAATGCTGATTATTTTCTGTAAATTTGGTAGACTTAATTCAAATTTATAAATGTGTTTTGCACGTTGTTTCTGCTGGTTTCTCAGGTCGCCCTTTTGGGTGGGCCGTGGTCCCTTACAGACAGCTCTGTAGCGTGGCCTCTGGAACAACTTAAGTTATGTGCAGTTTCTATGCAGATTCAAGATTACCTGGAAGTTGCTTTAGGAAACTGAGGGAACTGCAAGGTGACATTGGAATTTGATAACTAAGTTAAAACAAGGAGCCTTTTCCCTCCCTCCCTATAAAATAATAAAATCAAACATACCACCTGCTACTTAGCCAGTTAATTAAAAAACTTCAGTAAATATTTACTAAGCATCTACCAGATAGTGCTATACAATGTTCATGGTTCTGGGCATTCAGCAGAGGACAAAGCAGATATTAGTACATCACAGCGGACTAGGAGGTGCATTTAACTGGAAGGTCTCCTATGCAGAGCTATACATGAACTGAAGGAGTGGAGGACCTTGCTTGTTCTGTGGCCTAGTTTTTCTTCAGCACTTTACAATGACTGGCACATTAATATGAATTTGGTGAGTGTTATTAGTCATTACTGTTAAGAACTTTGGTACATGTTTGTTGTGTGAACATATGAATGTGCCCTAAAGCCACACAGCTGGTAGAGGGCGGAGCGAGAGTTTGAATCCAGTCTATTGACAATGGTGGATGCAGTTGCCATTGCCTGTGGGCAAAGTCTTTAGAAAGAGATGTTATTATCCTTTTTAGCTGATAAGGGTTTTGAGCCCCAGAGTCCTTTAATGCTTTGCCCAAGGTTACCCACTGGATCTGTCTCGTTCAAACCTAAGCTACTCTGCGTCCAAATCCTTCTCTCTTCACAGCCCTTGTAGTGGTGGTGCCAGAGTCTCCTTGGCTGCTTACAAGGGAGCCATGCCGTTTATTCACTCACTGCGTCTCCAGGTGCCAAACAGTCCGTTTGGCTGATTTTTCTGTCTCTACTGAATTGACTAGTTTGCTTTACAGAATTGACCACATCAGATAGTTATTTTAATGGTAAATCAAATTATGCTTGTCCATTTTTTTCCCCTTTATTTAACTAGTCTCCAGCTGGCAGGAACCTCCCTCAGCAGGAAGGGTCAGACACATCTAAATTGTAGACTAAGGTCAGACGCTTATTGATGAAGAAATCTTGGGCACATACTTAACTTCTTCAGTTACCTCGTGAGTAGAAATGAAGATGCTATCAATTCCTGCCTAATTGGGTTGGTGACAGGATTAAGAGAAGTGACCGTTTAGCTCATAACACAATGCTTAATCTTTAAATTTTGGTGTACAGTAGCTGCTGTTGTTGCATCCATCATTGTTAATGTTAACTGTAACATTTAATTTCAATATTATCTTTGGCCTGTGGTCTTCGCTGACCTCCTTAACCTAGATCACTTAGCTTTCTCTGAAGGCAAGCACAGTAAATTACTTGCTCCTCACTGGATAATGCTCCTTCCTTATGGAGTTTTAATGTGTTATAAAAATTGGCTCAAGGCTCTTATTCCCTGTCCTGTCTTCTAATTACAGGCGCTTTTAGTGTAAGTTCATTCATCTTTTCACTACCAGCCTTTCATTGTGCCTCACATATCAGTGCTCCATGGTGGTTGTTGAACTGAATAGGTCGAATGACTACTCATAGTGAGTAGATGGGTCGGTTTTTGTTGTATCATTGCCAGTGTCATTAATGGCATTATCTTAGTTTGATATGAATAAAGACAGTGTAGTCTTGACCTACATCTCTTGGTTTCCATAAAGATTTTTACTGTCTATATAGAGGAGATCAATTTTAATTTTTGTACTTTTTTAAAGGCTTGCTAGTGCTGTATTACATCCCTTTTCTTATGCCATTCCTGCCATAGGGCTTTATGAAAAGACTTACTTTCATTTAAACTTGTATTTCCCACATCACTTTAAGGTATACATTGTACTCTTCCCTCCCATCATGAATACATTACCATTTTACTCTATCATTATGCTGTCAATCTGTAAAGCCCTGGAGAAAGAAAGAAAGTCCTTATTTTAAATAGGCCCGATACTTTGCTGGAGAGGTGAGTGCACTATCTACAATTCTATTCTTGTCAAGAATAGGCTTTTGAAATTTTGAAGTGAAGAAATGAAATTTACCAAACCATGAAAGATCTAGGAAGAATGAAAGAAGTAAAAAGAGGAGAAAAGAGTAAAATCCAAAGACGTCGACCAATTGGACAAAACTCACTGTAGAGTTCTTATTCTGAAATTGCTCGGTATTCAACAAAGAATGCCCTGAATGGTCAGACTGAGGTAAAAGATGTGGACTCCACCCTAAGAAAAAAATGTAATTGAAGGACTCTGAAGATCAGGTACTCAGGCCATTGCTAGTAGTCATGAAGTAGAATATTTTCAGTTTAAATTTTTAGATGAACACGATAAGAGACTGGAGTGGCAACTGAATGAGAACAGGAAAGGGGAACATTTAGTAACCATTCCCAAATAAATGTTTTGCAGGTAGTGGCAGCAGGTTGTTCCTCTGTTTCCACTGAAGTTTGGATGAGACAATTCACTTGAAGTAAAGTGGGAGAGATTTATGTTAGAATTCAGACAACTTCCTGGTTTCTGTGATCCTGAAAATGTTACTAAGCAGGGCAGGATTTTGCTCCACAAACAAGACTGGAGAGTTTTCCAAGATTCCAAGTCTTTAGGAAAGGTTTCCAGGGACAGCACTGCCACAGTCCCAACTGTTCTCTGGGATAATCTGACCTAGTTCACAAAGGAAGCCTGTGGAATCTCATGGACCTCTGATTTCCCATAAAAAGGTGGGCGGCAACCAGGCAGGAGAATCAATCAGTTCTTTTGCAGGCGGGAGCACAGACCAGCCCATTTGCTCCAAAACTGTGCAGATGCCACAGCAAACGATAAACTGCCATCAACTTCTCTTGCCAGATATAAAAGAATTTTTACTTTTGCTTAAAACCGAATGTAGGTTAAAGTTTCCCGTTGGAGGTATTGCTTAAAGATAGCAGTCACGGTGGGAGAACAATCCCTTAAACTGCTTCTGTGGAAAATCTCAATCAACTGCTGCTAGCTTTTGCTTTGCAAAACTTTGACATATGTCCCTTGACCTTTACCAACTACCCTTTCACGTTTGACACTTCACATTTGCTACATGATTAAAATTCAGCGTTAATTAATTTCAACACTATCAGTTAAGTTATATTTAGCTAAGAACACTCACTTTTGTCTTTTGTGAGTAGCATAGCAGTATTATTACAGAGAGGTAGTCAGGAGGGCAACAGAGATAGGAGAAGAGAAGAATGATTCAGTGTGTAGATAATTGTTTCGAGTGAAATTTAGCTTGGTATTTTTGTTCCTGTCCTCAGTAGAACTGAGATTTAGCACCTCCCGCTGGCATTTAGCCCCCACCCCAATGTAGAAGGAGGCTGTGCTGGGTGGATGCTGAGAACGAACCACACTAGAATTAAATTATAGCACAGCTCTAACACTGGCAGGAGTTTTCCCTGGCCAGCTCTTGGGTACAAACCTGATGATCTCAAAAGAAAGGCAAAGCATTGCTTGAAAAAATCGCCATGTGGGGTGGCATCCTCATCGATGAGGAAGGTTGACCCCACTGTTGAAACAGCATGGCCCCAGAGTGATGACCATTCCCAAAGGAGGGAGTGGAAGCCAAAGTGTTTAGCTGTAGCAGAGTTAGGGGTCTACGCTTTAAGCAGTCAGCCATGAAGTTGTCTCACTAATTCACTAATGACTTATTTAATACTGTGGCCAGAAAGTTCGTTAGAAGTAGATAATACCCAAGAAACTTGACTTCTTTCCTTCAGTTTTCCAAGTGAGAAACATTTTTTCTAGCTTCTCTAGTCCATGCTCTTTTCGATAAGAATTTGAATAGGCAAAAATCTTGCCTTTACCTGATACTCAACATGCTGTAGAATCCCTATGGTTGTTCCTCTTTGAGGTATTGGCAGGAAATTGTGGCTTGTAAGTTTATTGTGTCAGTGGAGCACTTCTTTTTCTTTCCTGCTTATACAGGAAAGGGTTGATAGGGCAAGCAAAACACAATTTATATGTAAATTGTCCATACATGGTTTGTTGAAGACCTAGTAGTAGATACTGGCCTCCTTGCGACAGGATACCAGGCAGCCCCCAGTTGTTTACACAAAACAAAACAAATGAAACTTTGTAAGCATTTTCATTTGTGTATCACAAACCATTTTGCCATCAGTAATTCAAGTTTTGTATTCCAGAATCTGGCCCCCTGCCCTCATCTTGCCCTCTGCCTATAGAGGAGAGAATGGGATCTCTGGCAGATTTTGTTTTCCTGTCCACTCACTAGGAAAAAATTGCCACCTCCAGTTTGTCGTTTCAGTAGTCAGGTGACTCAGCTCGAAGCTACATCTCACCAGTCAGGCAATGCTAGAATGCCTCTGGACTGGTACCTTCGGCCTTAATCCAGAGCCCAGTCTGCCTTCCTTCATGGTGGGACATAGAATGCGTATGTGAGACTGTGTGTGAACCTAACCCGCCCTATAGCATGGGGTCTCTGGACTTGCCTTGGTTGTTTTTGTTTCCCCACCCCAGGATAGTAGAGTCCTGTTTCTGAAATCTGATGTTATAATTAAAGTCTCACTACCGCTGCAAGCATCTCTGATTTTTAACCTGCCTGCTCTGGCCTCTGACCTAGGCCTCCTCTGTGTTCTCTGTCACTTGTCTCTGCTCGTGTGCTGGTCCCCGTAACCCCTGCCTCCCGCCTAACCAGTCCCTGGGCCTCCTGGACGTTCTGACTCACTCATCACCCTGACTGTCTCTCTCCCGACGAGATTTTACCCATGCTGCCCGTACCCTCCCACTGCCCCTTGGCTGAAGTTGACCTTGGCTGGTCTTTTCCATGGGAGGTAATTCAGGAGGAAGCTGAGCCTTTATCCCACAGGAGCATGCACAAATAAGACGGGTAAATCATCAGCTATATTTAGGAGCACGTAACTTTTAAAGAGTGGGAAGATTTTATACGAATATGGCTCTCTAGTTCTCAAGTCTTCTATTCTCTTTTTGTTTCCCTTGAGGGATGATAAGATGGCACACAATCACTTCAAACATTTATTTTCAAATGAAAAACTTAGATATATTTTTCTTCAATGTCGACTAAATGGGTAGCTGTCCATACACATTGAGATTAAAGATGGTTCTATTTTGTAAATTATTTTTCTCTCTGTTTCTTCCATTTTAAGGTGTTGCACAATGACCTCGTGATGGAGATGAACCATCCAACAGTGGGGAAGATTTCAGTCCCAGGTTTGAACTTTTTTGTTATTTAACAGTTTTCTTCATGAATTGTCTCATGTGCTGACTGCTGTAGATGGCTTATGATTCCCCCAACAACTTATCCGACATTATCCAGACTTATAGTTTGGGTTGGAAGTTTCTTACATTTGTAGAAAAGCAAATTGAGACTATAGGCTTATGTCTTAGCTCTCAGGAATGTCCAGTTGCCTCAGGGACAAACAGTGTTCCCATTTCTCATTCCATTTTGTGTCATTGTGTATACCCAAAAGTACCTGATGTAATTATCATCAGATGGATGATAATAGATGGGGAAAATACTAAGAAACGCAGTGTGGACTTTTCAGAATGAGAAAGAAAAATAGGCACAATAGAAGCAGTCATTTTCTTCCAGAACTATGGTTTATGGTATAAATCTCAGCTTTGCAAATCAGGAAACTAAATGTTTTCATTAAACCCAGCATAGAATGAATTTTTGTAAGTTGACTCACACCAGACAAACTTACCCAAGACTGCTGCTTAAGCCCAATGCCAACCTTTTCCTTTCTGGAGGGAACACTCTTTCTGATAACTGGGAGCTGTGTGTCTGCTCTTGGAGCATCCTGTTGAACAGTTCTCATGACAGAGTTTAGGGTCAGTACCTCATCCTCACCAATATCGCTTCCCTGGTGGTCACGGTACTATTTCTCAGATCTGTTGTCTCTCTCTTCTGTGCTGTGCATGGAAAATACTCCAAGTTCTTGTTCACTGTGTCCTTTTCAACGTGATCTACAAACTGTGCACTTGTTTTTTCTTTTCTTCTAATACAAAGCAGTGAAATTAGCTAGGATCTAACCTTTGTTATTGTTTTCCTGAAATTTTTTCCTAGTCACCTTGCTTGGAATTTGGGTATCCCTCAAATTCCTCAATCACCAGGGTCAAATGGCATAGGGCATTTACATCTGTCGGTAAGGCGTCTGGTCTTATTTGTTGAATAACAGCTGAGGCCTGAGTAGGCTGGGTCTTCCCTGGTGTTCAGCAGGGAACCAAAATCATCCAAGTTATCACTTAGAGCTGGAGTCAAGTTGGGAAATTGTTAGAGCAGGTTAGGTGATGGTGTCTTAAATTAGGGTCATGGTGGTAATAAGGAGGATGGTCAGAACCAAAAAATGCATAGTGCTTTCCTTCTGAGAATGAAGCTTTGACACCTAAAATAGGTCAAAGCAGCCAAGCGTGGTGGCACACACCCATAATACTAGCAGTTTGGGAGGCTGAGGCAGGAGGATTATGGGTTCAAGTCCAGTTTGGGCAATTTAGTGACTTAGTGAGACCTGATCTCAAAATGAAAAAAAAAAAATGGGGCTGGAGATGGAGCTTAGTGTGATGACACAGTACCTATAGATAGACAGATGGATAAATAGCGAGAGAGAGACAGAGAGAGAGAGACAGAGGGGGAGAGAAAGAGGGAGAGGGAGAGAGAGGGAGAGAGAGGTCACATCAGAGTTGTCCTGAATGACAAGTCAGCATTCCATTTGTGCAGCTGTCCCCCTCTGCCCTGCCATGCCATGCTTCTGCCAACATCTCTCCTTGGAATTCCAGGCCCCAAACCAATTCAGGAGCCTTTGATCTAATACGACCCCACACGTTATAGACGGTGCTCTATGCAGTCGTCAGAGTCCCCCGTGCTTTAGAGGGAAGGGTTAGCGCGTGAAGTCAGGACTACAGCTGTTAGCACGATTGCAGGAAAAAGTCAGTGGCCAGCCTGGAATGGACACATTGCCTGCAACACTCTCTCCATCAGTCAGATGTGAATGTGCTGGGCTTTCAGGGTGAAGGAATGAAGAATCAATCTCAGGAAAAGGGAAACGTTGTTTTCAGATTTCCAAAGGGGAAGAATACCCCTTTGTTCACTTTAATTTATAAATATATTGTCACAATAATGCTGTGGAAGAACCACAAAGTCTCGGGGGTGTTCAGAACTGCGTCTGTAATTACTGCATGTGCGTGGATCAGCTGGGCGATGCTGACACAGACCGGGCGCGGCTGGGTGGCTTTGCATCCGGAGGCACGTCTGCCCGTCTGCTCGTCTGCCCGTCTGCCTTCTGGGCTTGGTTCTGCTCCAGTGTTTCTTGTGTTCTCACGGCTGAAGAAAGAGGTCACAGAAAGCGTGCAGGCTCTGTAGATGTTGGAGTCGAACGAGTGAGCAAGCAAACCTTGCTGCCTGTGTTCCACTGGCTGAAGTGTGTGGCCCTGTTTAAAAAGAGGCTTCAGTTACATGGCAAAGGGAATGGCCATGGTAAAGGGTCAATAATTGGAACCCCAAATCCAATTTACTTCAATAAAACTCTCAGCTCAGCTCTCTAGCAGTCCCCCTCCACACACTTTGGCTGCCTTTGGGAAATTCCCTTTTCGTTTCTCACTTTTGTGGAGCTTGGTGTCGCTTTGGTATGTCTGCCTTATGTATCAGCATGGGAACTCTCCAATTTGAGACTAAATGAAGGTTGCTGGATTGTTTTTGGAGTTAGAATACTAGTGTCTCTTGAGGGCAGGACAGTGGCTTCCTCATGAAAGGGGACTGAGAATTCTGCTGACAGTGACCAGATAAGAAGATGCTGTGAATTCCAGTAGGAGACCACTTAGGGCAAGAGATATTTATCAGTAATTAAATTCAGTTTTCTTCCCGAGGAGTGCAGTCCATCTTTCATTGGTTTTATTAACTCGTGATAGTTCTGCCTTTCACTGTAAGGGCTCTCCCCATTGGGGACCTCGTGAATGCTATAGACATGTCTGAGGTTCTCCTAAATGCCCTCGTAAGTCTGCCAAAGGTGCAGACACAGGATGGAGTTCAAGGAGACTTTGTGCTGCACCCTTTTCTGGTTGTCCACTGACGATGCCTTTTGAATTCACTAAGTGTAGTCCACTAACTTTACATATAAATATATGCATCTTCACATGTATAGGGAAAATTTGTATTAAATATGACTATATTTATCGATATTTCCTTTTATATTAATAAATTTCTATGACCTGCACTGCATGATCCCTATTTTGCCCGAAGCATTTCGTACCTTAGTCATTTCTGGAAACTTGTTCTTCAGAGAATAGGAATCATTCTCATGCAGTATCTTCTTTAGAGATGTAGGCGTCCACATAGAATTCCCTTAGATTAAAACTCCTGAAGCGGAATCAACTAATGTTCAATATGCATTACTTTAAACAGGGATAAATGACCTCTTCAAATCCTTTTGGATCTTAATTATTTTAATCATTGTTATTTCAATAATTTTAATCATTAGTGATATTAAAATAGAGTAGTGTGACCTAAACCATCTCTTTTATTAACTTGTATCATTCAGATACTCCCTTTTTATACCATTCTCAACCACATTTAGGTGAAGCATGCAAACTAATTAATGTTCACCAGTTATCTCTATATGAGTTGCTGCTGTGCTAATACTATTGTTCTTAATTTCATGTATTATTTATTAAAGTACTCTCTCATTTAAACTCTAAAGCCTGGTGTACAGTTAAAGATGAAGAAAGACTGAGAAAAGTTATCAGTGCGAGTATAAATAAAAACACGTGTGATATCTCTTTATAAGACTTACATATTCTGGTGTTTTAAGAGTCCTCAGTGAGGGCTCTTCATTATTTAGAAAATGTTTAGGTAGAAGTCTTGGCACAGTAGGTACAATGCACTAATTTACTTATCGTTAGCTAAACTATCATAAAGACATACCCTCCTATAACTGAATTAACTACACTTTGTTCTGTACACTATGTGGTATGATCAAAATATACAATGAATGTTGAAATCAAAAATTTTATCAATGTAAAAGACACATTGCAATTAATCCTCCTCAAAATACTCCCCTTCTCTTTGAACACACTTATCTCACTATTCTTGTCACTTTCTGAAGCAGTTCTGGAATTCCTCTTCCGTGAATGTGTTCAAAGGTGTGATAAAAAGATACAGTGACTACTGCTGCCAAGTGCCGTCCCATGGAAAAACAGCCTTGTAAAAACATTACAGTTGCATCCCCATCCGCCTTATTCAGTGGATCTGGCATCATGTGCTTTCAGACTTTTTGCCAGAATCAAAGTGACATGAAAAGTAAATGCTTTGAATCAATTCAAGACACCCAGGCAGCCAAGACAGCGTAATTGAAGACCTTCATGAAAGGGGACTTCCAGAGCTGCTTCAGACAGTGGCAAGAGTGGTGGGATAAATGTGTTTGCAGAAGGGGACCATATTCTGAGGAGGATTAATGGTGATGTTTCTTTTTTTGTAATATTTTTTTGGTCTGTAAGCTTGTGAAATGGCCTGTAAGTTTGTGTAATTTTGGATAAATTTTAATAAAAATCTATTAAAAAATTTAAACATGTACCATGTGTTTTGCCCATACCTGTTATATAAGTTCTGGCAAGAAAGCTGGATGGGCCCAGTCCCTCGCGGGGCTTATGGTTTGTAGGGAAGGCAGGTATGAACAGTGCTTTTGAAAAAGTGGCGTCAGTGTTTCCATGGAGCACCAGAGCTGATAGCAGGATGTTCTGGGAGCACAGACCAGGGAGACCTTGCCTAGGATGTGGCTGAGGAGTTTCCCTGAGAGGTGAGGTACTGGAACTGTGTGTGTGTGTGTGTGTGTGTGTGTGTGTGTCACAGAGGAGCTGAGAAAATGCTCAGATGGAGAAAGTGGGAGGGGCAGGCTCAGAGTTACCCTGGAGAGGGAGCCAGATGAATAAGATTTGAAATACAGCTAAGGATCAAGTTAAAAACAAATCGGAGATCCCTAAGCTATCTATGTTGAGGTCTCTGAGAGTCCTTCTATCTGCTGGGTGAACATGGGACTTGGAAACAGCTTGGACAGGAACCTCAGTGCTGGCTTAGGAGAAATTTTCATGCACTGATTGTAGGAGTAATTTCTGGCTCCCTTGAAAAACCATAATGTCCAGCATTTTAAACGATGAAATTGATAAAAATGTGTGTTTATTCAGTACAGAGATGAAAAGGCACATTAAAGTTCGTAACACGTTTCTACAACGAGAGTGTTGCCAATATATAAACATCACCTTATTTGTTACTTTAGTGGAAAGTAAATTGTCACATTCCCCTGGCATGCTGGCTTCCACTGAGCCAGCCATTATCTGCATCTTCCTCGTGTCTCTCTTGTCTCCACCCTGGCCAGTGTGAACTTCTAGCCAGAGTGGAGTGTGCTGTCCCTTCCTGTAATGTGGAGGTGCCAATATGGCTGCCTTGGAGCTGTGCTGCAAACTTCAAAGGATGTCAGTGAAATCAAGTTTGATGTGGATCTCTAAAGTTTCTCCCCATATAACTGTTTTCAGTGTGCACTGTGGTCATTGGATTTCAGCAGCGCTTGTGGGACGTGTTCAGTGGTGAGCGTGTCAGCGCTCTGGAGGGAAAGCAGAAAGCACTCTTGCAAGCGTGTGAGCAGATTCTGAATTGAATTACCCTTGCTTGCTGGTTCTCTGCTCTGTGTTTCTCAAAAAGCAGCTCCAAATAAAACTTTTAAATGTTTTCCCCATGGTATGTTAATAGTCCTACTTAGAATCTACATCAGTGTTTAGCCAGTGAGTGTTGGATGAAGGAAGTGTAGTCACCATGGTGGATGAGTGTAGCTGGAACCAAATTATTGAAATATTGATATTTGTGTTTTAAGGTATATTTTTAAAAAGTTGAATTACTTCTTTACTTGATTAGCTGACATACTGTACTTCTAGATGTTTTTCGAGATTTTATAAAGGATGATCTAAAAATACCTTTCTGGGTTTGAAAACAATATGCTTTCCTAAGCTTCTGTAAGGTATTTAAAGTCCTACCAGCACCTTTTATACTAAACTAACAAAGTTTTTTGGGTGATGATTAGTATAAAAAATGTTAGCTAATACATATTTAAAGATGATCTGTGACAAATTTATGTGGTGTGCATTTTTCATGAACAGATTGACTGCCTGTGGAAGTCCTCTGAAAGCGATTTGTTTCACTTGTTTGTTTTCAATTTGAAGCGTGTACCATAAATGGAGTGACCACCTAATTTCTTCCATGGTTACAAACCTTGCTCTTCTGCCCACACTTTGTCCTGTTACTTTTAGCATTTTCTTCCCTCTAGACAGAAAATCAGATAACGTTTCTGAAATCACATATCCTCAAAGTGCAGTTAAATTTCTATAATGGATAACAGCCGTGGGGAAAGCTGTCACAAATGTCACTGAGGAGAAAGAAAAATTAAGAGGAACTGAAGTTTTAGCTTATATCGTTCCATAAAGTGTAAATATGTTGGCCCTCAGAAGGAATTTGAAATAAAACCAATATGAGAATTAAAGGTGAGATAAGTTATTTCTTCAAGGTAGAAAGGCCTTTCAGATGGCAACAGGAAAAGTGTGTGAAGTGTTCGTACTGTGTGTTGTGCACAATCTATCTTCTGGAAAGAGCATACTCCTCAGGGACTGGAGTAAGCAGCAAAAAGAGGAAAGAGTTGAAAGGAAGGGACTACGGTCTGTCAACAGGAAGAGAGAAGGCTGGCAGGGAAGTGGACTTTCAAGCAGGCTAGCCATAGTACTTCCCAAAGTCCTTAATTATTTTTAACATTATTAAATCCCTAATGCATGGCAGGTACTGAGAGTGAATCAGTCAGGTGATTTGACACCTGACGCCTGTGGCCTTCTCTGGAAGTCCTGCTCCCATGAGGTGGGATCTTAGACACTGTTGCCATTTGGTGGGAAATGAGTAGTAAGGTGACTTTCCTTCCTAGGAGAGCTGGGAGGAAGCAAAGGAGGCGTGAATCGATCCCCAGGAATGTCTTCCATCAGGCACCAGAGATACTTGGAGAGCCAAGTTACTGTCACTGATATGACTTAGGGATCTCCATCAACTATGCTTATCTGTGCCATGAGGAAGAAATATTTTGTGAGACCTGGGCTTCCATGTTCAGGGAATTCATGGGACTGGGAAAGTGGCCAAGAACTCAGTTATTTCTCTGCAGTGTGTCCTCATCCACCTAGACCCCCCTGGGTTCCTAATAAGCGAGTCTGCCTAACATAAGCAAAGTCTTGCTACAAACTGGCCCTATGCTATCGATGAAATTCTGGGGTGCAGACTAAGTATTCACTATGAGGAAGTGATATTTATTGTGCAAAACAACTTTGCTGGGCAAACGCACCCTTGGACTTCTATATTGTTTGGGATATTTTTTCAAGTACCATATGCAGAATAATCCCTGAGTTTAGAGCTAAATTTGAAATAACCTGATTGGATTGCTACATGTGGAATGGAAGCTATAAATCAAAACAAAACAAAATGAAAAGACACAGGAAGTGTGGAAGCCTCAAAGATAGTAAAGAATGGTTCTGTCTTAAAAGAGGGACCAGAAATTCTCTGGGATCAGTTCTTGAAAGTCTCATGTATTAGCTGCAGCTGACTTTCATTGGGTAACCAGGGAAGTCTTTTTCAGGATCAGATTTATGGAGTGACTTCTGGTGGGTCATTAGGGAATAAATTAAGTTAATAAATTATAGTTAGGCATGTAAACTCATTGGTGAAGGAAAAACACGTACCATATAATAGCTAAATACAAAAGTTTTAAAATTCGTTTCCAGTTTGGACATCCATGTTATGGACCTTATTTGGGATAATCAGGAAGTTACTTTGTTTTTGACTGCAAATGCTTTCAGCCTGGAGTGAGTCGCTCAACTTCATTACTGAGTTTGTTCGTGCTTGGAGGAGGAGTCATTTTAGTCCTCTCTGCAGGGGCCGTGCTTTCCTCCGGCATTTCCAAGAAGAAATTCTGGTGCTGGAAGGGACGGCGGTAGTGCTGAATTCCATAGCAAAATCATTTTCTTTAAATATGAATCCTTCACACATCAAGACATAGCCGTGCTACCGCGATCTATCCAGAGAAGATATTAATGAAGCCAGCCATCTTTTTATTTAAAGTAATCGTAATTGAATTTTGACTAGTACACAGTGTTCTGTTAATGTTAAAAAGAGATATTGGATGGGGGGTGAAGAAATGGTAGTAAAGGACTTGAACAAAAAACTCTATATGACATAACCAAAGGGTGATGTGCCATACCCCACTTATTACACCCAATCCTTAAGGACTTGGGACCCTGAGCTAGGTCTGTGGGCTTCATTGACCACTTCAGCTTGAGTGAATGCTGGCCTGTGTGTCCATTGTGTATCAGCTGTGGTGAAGTCCTTCGTACGATTCGTCCATGTTGTCACATGTTCATCTGGCTTTGGCATTAGCTCAGCGTGCTTCTGGACTTATCTTCTAAGTATAATTAAGACACCATGTACAAGGGATGGCCTGAGGGGCTTTGGAATGCTTCCCCAATTCTCCCTTCATCTGGGTAGGTCACAGGTGGGCAGCGTGACTCTCAGCATGGGTAGACCATTGAACTACTCAGAACCCTTGCGTCTGTTCAGTGTTCCTAAGCACTGTAAATTCTGCCCATTTCAAGAAGCCATAAACTCTGTGAAGTTATGCAAAAACCCAATTTAAATTAAGTTAAAAATGGAAAAAAAATAAGCTAATATGAATATTTTGGCTATGTGAAGAGAGTGAATGATTAAATAAAGGTACCACCAACAGAAAGCTAGAGAAGCACTAGATTTAAAGAATGCCCTCAGCATGACTAATTTCCCATAAACTCCTCAAGACTGAATCTGTTTTCTCTTTGTTGTTGAGCCTTCAAATTAATATGTGACCTTAAACAATTCACTTCACTTTCTAGAACCTTGAAGGGATCAGTCATTTCAGTCTTCAAATTTAAAGGGAAAACACAATCTACTATAGTGTATATAACTTTATTTTATGAATAGATTTTAATGGCATCAATGCTATGGAATATCCAAGCTTTGAATGTATGTTTGAATGTAAGCTTACATCTGTTGAATGCTTTTCTTTATCTGCTGTATGTATGAGCACATAATATATACAATTTATTTTGTCTCTGGGACATAAGTAAATTATATCCATTTTACAGATGAGAAAAGAGACACTTGGTAAATGTTGCTGTACCAACCAAATACATACATGTCAAACCCAGGTCTAGATATCTCTGAAGTCTCTCCTTTTTCTAGCCAAAAAGGAAAGTAGAGATGAATATTGAGCTTTTTACATTATGATTTTAGTCTCTAAAATCATTTAGTCTTTACAGCTGAATGCATTTTAAGTGTTTTGTTTAAAGATCACCTTGGAAAATTATATAAATAATGTTAAAGTTTCAAGACTTTAAACTTTGAGTCAGTCTCCTTTTGGGATTGTGTCATACAAAGTCTATAATTGTTTTTCTATTTAAAAAAATCAGAAAATGTATTGTTAAGCCATTTTGATATTCTCAAGAGCATATAAGTGTAAACGCAGCAAAACATGTGGATTATATTTCCTTCAGATTGCACTGTTTTCACACATTAACAGAAATGCAGTTTGAAAGAGCAAAAAAGAGAAATGTTTGGGATCTATATGTAGAGTTCAGTCATCAGAAGGCCAAGAAGTTAAGCTGCCACTTAGACGTACCCCAGTTTTTATTTGTCATTTAAGGGAGGAACATGGAGTTAGTGTCTCATAGGTGCAGATTTTCAATTTGGAAAAATAAGAAAGTGTTGGCAATGGATCATTGTATAGCAATGCAAATGTACCTAATACAACAGAATGCTACACTTAAAATGGTTAAAAAAATACATTTTGTTGTATATATTTCTACCACAAAATATGATTGAGAAAAATTAATTCAGTAACTGCCATTTTCACGGATATACGTGGTATGAGTGTAATGGTGTGCGTACAAGGTAGGGTAGAATGGAGAATATACAGGCTCAGAGAGACCTGAGAGACCAAAACCAGACTTTACAATCTAGAGTTGGAGGTGACTGTCTACCTAATCTGTCTCAATGGCATCTTATTTGCAAAACAAAGGTCAAATACCTCATTGCAACTTGCAATGATTAAATAATATACACCGCCAAATACCCAGAACATGGAAGGAATAAGCGGAAGCTCATTGTAGATAATTGATAAACTCTTATGAGCATCAACAGTAGCCAAGGGTCTTGGAGAAAAGAAAACTAGCCATATTCCTAATGACTTTTCAGCCATTCAACGAAGCCTGCGTATTTCTCTAACAAATACACTGAAACAAATCATTCTTTTGTTTAACAAATGTTTGTCTAATCTTTACTCTGTACCATATGTTGTTTGACAAAGCAGCTCAGTTCGGGGACATTTGACAGAGACTGATCAGAGCCTGTGCAGTGAGCACTGGGAGACCCTGAGACTGTGGCTGTCATGTGCGTGAGGCCAAGCGGGTCCCTTCATCTGTTTCCCAACTCAAAGCTCTTGTATAAATACTTTGTGCTTAAAGTCAGTGAGACCAGGCAGTGTGAAAGGCGCCCCTCAAAACATTATTCTTTGATAGTTGAAAATAATAATTCAGTGATGAGACTGTCCCAGTTTTTTGGGGGGCACATTAGAGAAGGACCATGATGCAGGGCAGCATTTCCAAAAGGTTTGTGTGAATTCTGCACAATCGTTCATACTCTAGCTTACGTATGAACCAGAATTGGAGCTCCCTCTCCCCCAGTTTCTTGAGAAAGTCAGCAATTGTTATCTCACCAAGAAATGACCATATTGGGAAATGACTTTGGGAAACCTACACTAAACAAAGGCCACTGAATTTTGTTGACCTTTTCATTTCTCAGAACTGGTGGTACTCTAAGAAGTACTTGAATCTCTGGGAGAGGGGTGCAAAATGCCATGGTTCCTGAAATTATTTGACAGTAGGGCCGCTTTCCCCCCAGAGCTCTTATGAGGATCCTGAGGAAAGTGATTTGCGGGTCACCCCCGGGGGCACATGTGTCCCTTGGAACCACACAAGTCAAGTCGTAATGTTCATTCACTGGGGAAATTGGCCGGTTTACATTAACAAAGGGAGAGGGCTGTCATATAAACATGTAAAAGTGACTGCCCTCAAAGGGTTGAGATTTTTTAGCTGAAGGGGCGAAGAATTTTAAATCTGTTAGAAGGAGGTTCTTTCTTCCATGAAGGCAGAAGGCTTGTGAACACTGGTGGGGAGAAGGTCAGCCAGGAGCATGCTGGAGACAGCGTGGGCAGAGCCCATGTGGCCAAGGGATCATGGCCTGGGCACCCCAATTTCATTTTTAAGGGCCTCAGCCCCCACCAGTGAGAGCCCCACTTGACAATGAAAGACATTAATAGTGAAAATAGACTGAGGGCAATGCTGAAGTGCAGATCAGGAATAGCTCACACGGGGATGCTCTTGCACTAGAAGCAAAAACTATCCTGGGATCTAAAGGAATCACTTAAGAGGAAAAGGCTTTCTCTTCACTGAGCCTCGGGAAAGCGGCACGAGGAGGATTCTGCACAATTGTTCATACTCTAGCTTAGAAATGGAGTTGATTAAGTAGAAGGCATCTTTAAAAATGTGACAGAGATGATGAGGTGATTAAGGGGTAGGATTTAAGTGGCAAAATGTGGAGAAATTAAGATGTATGACTGAGTAGCACTGACAGTGGAGTGTATGATAGCTGTCTATAAATACCCAATTAATTGCCTAATGCGGCAAATGAGAAGAAACAGGCCTTAACCACCAGAAAGGAAACTTGGATTGAAGAGTATTAGGGAAATGGTGTTTAACAGTAAGGGTGACTTGACTGCCAATGAACGGGAAAATCAGTTGAGTTACTTGGATAAAGATTCAGGGATGATACTTTTCTTCCTTGTATTCTGGTGTTGACAGACTATTTTTCTTTTCAAAAGATGCCTAAGTTTGTGTTTGTCAGTGGAAGAAACTGAAAAATAGAGAATGATGTGTAAGTTGTTGCAAATAATTGTGAGCTGGTGGCAGCGCTTAGGGTTGCTTCAAGCTTCTAGGCCTGTCTTCCCTTAAACTGAATTGTAGCACTGTCTGGTGACATGAACCACAGAAAAATCTGTGCATTGTGCTACACAGTACTGTATGTGGAGCTTTATAATGCTAATAATAAAGAGAGTTACCATAAGGAGCGTTTAGTAAAACTGACTAACACTGAGCATGACTGTGTGTTCAGTGCTTTATAAATACAGCATCTAATCATCATATTGACCTTGGGAGAGAGGCATGGACACCCCCATTCTACAGTTGAGCAAACTAAGCCTCTGGGAAATTAAATAACATGACTGAGACAACTCAATTGGTACATTATAGAGCTGAATTTGCATTCAGTTCTGGGTTACTAAAAATATCCACGCCCTTTTATTGCAGTGCTGTGCTGCCTCCTGAAGGTATTTTTGATCATCAGTTTTGTAAACCTTAGACAGTATATATGAAGCACTCTTGGAGGTAAAATGGTTTTCTGGTGTTTGAGGGTGGCTGATTGCTGTGGGTGCTACCCATGCTGAACCCAAGTGATACTCTGGTGTGGTAGCAAGTAGCTCCCAGGTGCTCAGGGATCGGAACAGCAAGGCCAGGATGAAAGGATGGTTGGCTCCAACTTCCTGAATATCCACAGCTGGTATATGAAGAGGCCTGGCTGGAGTTCCAAAACGGCATCCAGATTTGATTATAACTTCTCTTTGTGATCTTTTGTTATTTCTTCCCTTCCCTCATGGACTTCAGATCTCTTGTCGTATAAGCAGAAGTGATTCTTTGTTTCTGAGCATTTCATTGTTGGTGGCATCGTGGAATGTCCCATGATGAGCGGCGATGGGGCCAATTATAAAGAAGAAATTCCTCTTTGGCTTACATGTTTATATGAAAATGCCAGCGCCACCAGCCGTTAGAACAGCAGGCCTAGGATAGAGCCTCTTCCTCAGCTGTCTTACAGCAGATATACAGCAGGGGGAGATCATTCCAGCAGGCTTGATTAGCAGATGAAAAAAAAAAAAAAGTTCCACAAAAAGCATTATCCGCATTCATGAGTGGTACAGGAAATTTAGGAAATCTATCTTCAGTGCACTTTTTATTTCGTTAAGAAGTCCCCAAATTGTAAACATTGGAAGTGACAACTCAAATTCCAACACCTGTCTATTCAATGCCTCTCCTCAGCTTACTACTGATGAATATTTTCCTTAAGTAGCAACAATATAGATTGAAAAAAATTAATTTCACTGTCCTGTATATGGACATTTGAGACAGTCAGCCCATCAGTGTTACTGTTACCTCATTCACCTTTTTTAGCCATCAAGACTGACTGCTTCTGTCTTTTACATTCAGAGAATGCATTTCAAATCTGAGGAATGCAGTTCCCTAGGAGAACCTTAGCAGAAGTGATATATATCATCTTGTTTGTCTATCTTTATACTGCTTTCTTCTTTTCTTAAAAAATATATAAATGGTGTATTAGTACTGATGGAAAAGCCAGATCTGACAGGAAGGTTTAAAAGATTCGTTGTTATTTGAACAATTCTTCTGAAATCATTCAGGAAAGTAGGATGTAGTAGAGTCTGAAACAAAACAATACCATCCTGAAGCTCATATTTTTTAAATGAAGCTTAATTGGAGCTGTTTTTCTATATTGAACTGGCTAAGGTGTCTTCCCTGTTAACACTCCCGATAGAGGACCTCTGTCCAGTTTGGTCCTCTGCCATCTGGTACGCAAGAAGTGACCCAAAAGTACAGTGAATGTTTAAATTAAAAAAAAATATTACAGTAAAAAACACATTGCCATTAATCCCCCTGAAAATAATTCTCCTCACCTTGAATACACTCATCCCATTGTTCTCACTGCTTTCTGAAGCCGTTCTGGAAGTCCTCTTTCATGTCTGTCTTTAGTTGCCCTGTTGTGGCTGCCTCAGTGTCCTGAACTGGTCAAAAATGTTTATCTTTTCACGGTCAGTTTGACTTTGGGGAAGACCCAGAAGTCTCATGGTGCTGGATCCAGGGAATAAGGTGGATGAGGACACATCAAAATGTTTTTACCAGTCTTCCTTTACACAGCATGGGACTCAGTAGCAGCATTCACTATATTTTGATCATACCTTGTAAAGACTCACGAAAGAGGACTTCCAGAACTGCTTCAGGAAGAATGATGGCATAAGTATATTTGAAGCAAGGGGAAGTATATTGAGGGGAATTAATGATAATATATATTTTGCTGTAATAATTTTTTTGAAATTTAAACATCCACTGTATGTTTTGATCACCCCTTGTAGAAGGTGCACTGTAAATTTCCTAGTGTGAAATTATAAATGGGACCCACACTCAGATCTTCAAAGTAGGCCATTTATTCTTTTTGTGGTTATAGAAACTTGTTTTTCTCTTATTTGCCAATTTTGGAAGTTCTGCAGGTATGTGGTAGCTTGAGTTATAATCAGTGTGGCACCATGGTATTTTTTTTAACCTCCTCTGTCAGTGTAGAGCCATGGTCCCTAAATCTTCAGAAAATATAAATGACAGCTGATTCCAAATTTGGTGTTTTAGATCTAAGAAGGTCTAACACCAGTTTTGATTTGTTAGCTTCCCTTCATTAATAACAAATTACAGACAATTTTTCTTCTGATCTATTTTTCTAAGTAGTTATAACATATCCCAATAAGATGACTGCGAAGAGCTGTCATTGAAATATACTTGGTCTTGAATCAGATTAGGACTATGGAAACTCCAAACCAGAGTTTCTTGCCATTCCAGGTGAAATTCCAAGACATTTTCTATGGAACAGGATTCAGGGTTATTTTCATTTTGAAAACAAAACAAAAGAAATGAAACAAAAAACAAAACCTTTGCTTGAAAATGCTTTTTGGTTTCTTCGCTTTCAAATTCTCTGCCTGGAAGCCAAAGGGCCTATTACAAATTTTTTCAGGGACAGGATATTTTAAAAAAGAAACCTAAAACTGTGTTTCTTCTAAAATTAATGAAAAAAAAATCCCAACTTGTGTACCTTCAAGTCATCTATCAGACTTTAAGAAATTGAGTAGTCCTGGAGCCAAAACAAAAACTCTTTGGAATCAGAGGTTTCCAAACCAATGTTAAAAAGAAAATTTATTTATCATTTAAGTTTCTTTCATCGTTATTTAAAGGATATGGGAATAATAAAAAGGCTAAAATTAGGCACATATACAGGGAAAAAACTGGAATTCATGACTGCAAAGGAATACATGGGATGCTCATATTGGAGCGATTTCTGAAGTTGTCTAAATCTATACCCCAGGCAACCAGCACACCTTCTCACATGCAGGGAAACCCTCTGACTAGAGGCCTTCTTCCTGTTCTTTTCTGGAATATCAAGCATCACCCTCTAAGTTTTCAGCCACGTATTTTCTTTGGACTGCTCTTCTTTACCCTTATTAAATACTTCACATATACAAAAGGAAATGTCAGTGTTTAACCTGTACTGAGAAAAGGAAAATATTTATTTCAGTACTGTTCTCTTTAAGTACCATAGAACTCTGTTATAACCTTTTATTCTTGCACTTCAATATAATATGATTAAAACTATGAGCTCCCCAAAGTGTAGAGAAAGTAATACGTATTATCCATACACAAGTAGTAGGTGTTAGTCCTGCCATTTTAACAAAATTCACCCTTATATCTTTGTATATGGGAATGTGTACTGGTTGATTTTTTTTCTTCTCCTTCAATTCTAAATTCCTATAAATCCTGGTGTCAATTTCCTTTTTGTTTTCATAATAGGAAATGAAAATTTCAATATCTTAGTGAGGATTAAGCCTTTCAAACAAATATTTTTTCCCTGTCACTGTCTACTACAGTAGAGATGGCAGTTTGAAAATAGTTCAGGTTTGGGTTTTAGCACATATATGTGCTTTTAATGTAAGCAGCCTAATCTTCCTGACCTATGTACACAGTTTGAGATATATAATGTGACGTATTTTCAAATGTTATATCAAATGTTTGAGGTGTCATGAAAATCAAGTTATTAATATTATTATATATGTATGATTGCTTTATACCTGGGGAGATTTGGTGATGTTGGGTGGATGTGAGGAACTGAATACAGTAATGTAGTTATGAAAACTGGAATCAACATTTAAGGAGAACTCTATTTGATCCTGATGATTTTATAACAGCAGTATCTTAACATGTAGCCTAAAGTTTGGGTATGTATTGTCTGGCTTATTCACTTATTAAGAGCTTTTAAAAACATTTCAGTAATTTAAGAGCTTTAAGTCTGTTTTTTGTAAAGTAAGAGACGTAAGCTACAACACTTAAAACAAGTTGATTTGTAGGAATTAACCTTTCGATTAAAAAGTGGTCTCTTTGTAGAATTTTCTAATGAAGAGTATAATTTTCATTCCTATACTTAAAAAAAAAACCTTTTTACAGATTTCTGCATTCAAAATTTAGGACTATAACCTGTAAATTCAGTCATCTGATATAAATAAAGACTGTATGGTCTATCCAGGGCTTGGCATTCCAAAACTATTTTAAATAAAGGAACTTCAAAAAAAGACATTGGTCTAAAGACTCTCTTGTAGGAGCCTAGGTCTGATACCAACCACTGGGGGGCGTGGTAGTGTTGGTTAACACAGAAAAATAGAGCAGCCCTGGTAGGTCATAGGGACAGCAGTGGGCAGTCTATGAGCAGTGAAAAGAATGCTGATCCATTGGTTGAGAGGGCACAGTCACGGTAAACATGGTGGCAGAAGATCTATCAAGAGATGAAAAGGCGCCCTGACTTAGAGTGCACAACACACACACACACACACACACACACACACAAGTTCAAGGACTATCACAGAATCCTAGGAAATAGGATGCTTTGGACCCCAGGTAAATCCTTCTGCAAAGCAAGGCCTCAATCACAGGGCTAGGCCTCCAATGCACAACTCAATTCCTAACATAAGAAAGAAAAAAAGTAGAAGTAAAGAGGAATCATTTATTTTTCCAAATTCTGGAAGGACAAGATTACCAGAATTATTTTAAGGCCAAAACTGAGCCCAAAGGAAGAAGGCAGAACCTACTTTTCAAAACTTGCACAACCTTGTGTTAAGGTAGAACACAAGGACTGAGACTGGGGTTCCTGGTGAGGACGCGACCTACCTGAGTCACCTGAGTGTGGAAGAACTCCTCACACCGCTCGGTGTCCCAGCCTCTGTAGAAGCAGAGCAAGAGGACTAAAGGGCACTAAGCCAAGCAGAATATTACTCAGGGAAAGTTGTCAGCTCAAGTCTTGGGCAGCTACTGAGTTTATCACGTGAGATTCCATAGTCAGGGACCTCCAGGCTTCCTCTCTCTCACACCTTTCCATGGTGTTAGTGGAAAAGGGCTCACAACACCTCCCTACAGGAAATCTGGGCTCCCTCCTGTGCACAGAAAACATCCAGGAGTTTTCTGGTATCCCTGAGGGCATCCCACACTCGTCTCTGTGAAGGATATCAGGGTGATGTTTCACTGCTCTAAGGCACTGCCACAGTCACTGTGGGCCACAGAGCAAGACCGCCTAGGAATCTGTTCATTCTATTTGATGCCAACAACCATTAAATGCTGTTGTAGCATCCATACTAATGTTAGTACCCGCATAATCAGACTGTTGGGAACCATAATTGGATGGGATAGATATGTGTGTGTGACACATTGTTCTTTAAGAAGAGAGCTGCCTGTAGATTGAGACTACTGAAATCAAGTCCTGCATGATGCGTACTTAGAAATTCTGAATGCAGCGTTTAAGAGAGGGGGCTGGGAATTTAGCTCAGTGGTTAAAGCACTTGCCTAGCAAGCATGAGGCCCTGAGTTCAATCCCCAGCGAAAAAAATAAAAAAAGAGCGATACCTTTAAGAGTACAGGGCTAGAAATACTAGATGTTGTAAGGAAGGAAACTGTGTTAAATGTTATAAGGATAAACTTTTTACAATGTGGAGTGGTATAGAAAAAGAGGTGTAGGGGGAGTGTTGCTCTTTCTGGTGCAATAGTGAACATGAAAGTAATAGAGTTAAAAGTAGAGAATTGAGTGGGCATTTGGCAGGAATGCCTTACATATTTAAGTGTAGAGTAGGGAGTTGGCTACAGTGACGTTAAAAGTGAGTGACTGAGCTAGACTCAAAATTCAAATGTCTCATTTTTTAATCTTGGAGTTGTACCTACTTCCTTGTTGTGGTAGACTGAACAGTGAACTCCGAAATATGTCAATGTCCTAATCCCTGGAATGTGTATTACTTTAAATGACAAAAGGGATTTTGCAAACTTTTACTTTTACTTTAAGAGAAAGTAAACATCTTGATTGAGCTAGACAAGATTATCCTGGACTCTCTGGGAAGGGCCTGATGTAGTTTTGTAAAAGGAACATAGGAAGATTCAGAGTCAGAAAAGAAGACAGAATGATGGAAACAGAGATTGGAGTGATGTGTTTGACAGTTAAGGTGGTGTTCACACAGCAAAGAATATAGGCAGCCAGGAGAATCTGAAAAGTCCAGGAAATGAATTATCTTCTAGAGCTTTCAAAAGAAATTCCAACCTGGAAGACATTTTGGCTTTAGCCCAGTGAAACCCATTTTAAACATCTCACCTCCACAAATTCAAGAAAATGAATGCCTTGTCTTATATAATTGATTTCATGGTAGATTGTTATGGTGACGACAGAAAACTAATATAATTGCTTTTCTCCAAATTCTGTCTGGAATTTAATTTTCACCCTAAACAAGCTAGCCAAGGCCAAAAATGGCCCACAAATGAAGGAAGTATGGCTATCTTCCTTGGCAAACTTCTGACCTCTGTGACTCTAAAGATGTAAATATGTGTTGCTTTGAGCAGCTAACTTTGTAATATCAGCTCTCACTTTTGAGTCTTGGATTGAGCATATATTAAGTCACTGTTTTCTTATTAAAGTATTTCTTCTTTATTTACCTATATGGAGTGCTGTGGTTTGGAAATGTCTCCCAAAAGCCCATGTGCTAAAAAGCCTGGTCCCTCATTGGTGGTATTGTGGGATGTGATGGGCCCTTTAGAAAGTGGGGCCTAGTGGAAGGAACTGGGGTCCCTGGGGGTCTTTGGGGTATCCTTGCTTTATTTCCCCCTTCCTGGCCACCGTGAGGTGAACAGGGCTCTCCCACCATGCTCTTTTGCCATGGTGTAATGTGCCGCTACAAACCCAAAGCAATGGGGGAAAACAACCATGCACTGAAATCTCTGAAACTGTGATCCAAAATAGACGTCTTCTCTTTTAAGTTGTTTATCTCAAATATTTTGTCACAGTGACAGAAAGCTGACTAACATAATAGTAATGACTTCTATGCATTTAGATATAAATCCAAATGTCTTCACATGCAAGCCTGTCATGGTCAAGCTTGTGTTTTTTTTTTTTTTTGTCTACTTCCTCCCTGAACTCTTGTCATCCAGAACTTGTCAAATTTCCTGAATGCACCACACAATTTCTTCCCTGTTAGTGTGCATGTGTTGTTTCCTCTTTGGTGAGTGGCTTTTATGTTTTGCCATGATAGCGTCTATTCTCTGCATCAGAACTGTTCTTATGTATATAACAGAGTGCCCCAAATAACAGATTTCAGCAGAGCTTGTTCTGTCTCCCATAATGGTCTCGAGGCAGACAGTTCAGCCCTAGTGTGACATTTCTGCTCTGGGACATTCTCGAGAAATTAGGATGTTTCTGGCCCATTGTTATGCGGTTTGGGGTGTATGGCACTTGTCGTCATAGAGCAAGATGGCATTTAGAATTCTGGCTATCACATCTGTGTTCCAAATGGAGGGTTAGAGGAAAACACAAAAAGAACAGGAGCAAAAAGTACACCCCAGTTATCTTTTGGGTAAGGTTCCTGGAAGCTGTACAATTATACTGCTATTCATATACATTGACAAATGTATATTATTGGAAAGAGGCTGGGAGATGTCATTTTTATTTTGGGTTTGGGGTGACATTGGCCTTACTGAAAAGCAGACGAGCTATTTCAGTGGATAAAGAGAAATGACATTAATGGACAATACACTGTATCTTTCACATCATACGAGACTTGGCTGATTTGGTTTTTGTAGGAAAGCTTTGCTAATCACCAGGTGTGTTGGTTGTCCCTCCTTTTTATATCCAAACTGCCTGTGAACACCTCATGTTATTGTGTCAAAGGCCCTTATAATCTTGGGTAGCAAGTTATTCACAGGACCTTGAGCAATTTGAGGAAAGACCTCCTTTTATCACTGTATTGTCTGCTAAAATAGGTCTATATTAAATGTGATTGAATTAATTAATTAAATCTGAAAAGTTTTCAAACACTTGTATGCACAAAAGTTTGAAGTTTAAGCAGATATTTGAGTTTAGTATCCACTACATTTTGCATTCTTAGTTTTGTTTAAATTCTTAGGTACTTATGAGTATATATGGAAATAAATGACAGAAGTGGCTCTGTTGTATGTTTTGCTTTAAAAAGTCAAAATTCTGCATATAGCAAGACATACTTACTTTCCGCCATACTGCACTTCCACATTTGTCTGCGTGGATAGTTTAGAAAGAATTAAGGGAAGTTTGTGTTAGTTTAATTCATTAAAACACAACAGATTGCATGTAAACCTTGATCTACATCGATACAATCAAATTATGTCCGTCAATGTAACAATACTGAGTAGCAGAATATGCGGTTCTTTTTCTAGCATTTTTTGGTGATAGTACCCCCTTTCTTTCCTGTATTTCATGCTGCCATGAGGTTATCAGGACTAAAAAGATAAGTACTGTGGTTCAGAGAAATCCAGACTCTTGTAGCACACTTTCAGGTTCAAGCAACAAATTTTATCCTAGTTCAATGAATTTAAGATTACATAGAGGAATATAAGTGCAATTATTATTGTTCTCAATATGTTTTAAATACCCTCTATTTTTCTTAAAAATACTTTTGAAAATTAACAGATATTTTTAATCTAATGAATAAATAAATGAGAACTGAAAGGAAATATGATTGAAAAAAGACATGATGTGATACTCCCGGTTAAAAACTTGTAATCTGCTAGGGAAGAGAGATTATGTTAAAAATAATAGGGCGTTAGCCTAGCTGTTATCTGAGGTTAACTGAGTGACTATGTGAATGAGCACATGAATTGGGGAGACCTTCTCCTCAGTGTTATGGAGACTTTCGTGAATTACTCTTTCTTATTTTCCCAACATTGCATACCTCAAGAATAGTTAAAGGACAATAAGGTTTAGACTTTTAAATCTTATTTCTTTAAACAAGGTTGACCATATGTGCAGTGTCCCTGGGTTGGTCCTGATATATGCCTGCTGTGGAAGAGCTATTATTAATAGTTCCCTCTTTTCACTCCCTGAAGGGATCAGCCAATGTAAAGCCTGCTCCTCTAGCCACAGCAGTGTGTGCTTCCCCTTACTTCACCCTTCTTCATCATTTTCCACATCGAAAGCCTAGAGGGGGAGGACAGAGTAACATTCTCCTCTAAAGCTCGGTTTCTGGCTTTAGTTCTCATATTCCTGTTAGCACCTGTTGAAAATCATCTCATGCTCCAGCCTTGCAGATTGCTTCAAGTTCCTGTGGTTTACAGATAAAAGCTTTTATTCTTTGGAGGACAAAATGCTCCTGGTTTTTCTTTTTTTTTAAATAAAGACAGATTTCCATGTTCGAGTCCCTGAGCTAGTCTTTACATTACTATGGGATCGTCTGTCGTCCATCAGGATGGGTGCTGGATGGGTCACCACAGCTTACCCTTCAAAGTGCTAATCCTTTTGAAATGTTTTTCTTTCTTAAGGGAGCTCTTTATAAAATACTTTCCCTACTTTTTATATTAATGTGGATTTAATAAAATGAATACTTTTCTCTTTTACTAAAAATTAGAAATGTTCCTTATTTTATTGTTTTTATAAGTGGAATCCATATAGACTGGAGAGTCAGGTGGAATTGTTTTTCCTTTTTTCTATCATTTTTGAATTAGAGTCTTTTTAAATATTACATGGTTCTCCTGGTATTGCCTCTTTTAATTCTTCTTTCTGTCATATGATATGTTTTTTTTTTTTTCCCTGATCTGCTTTTGGCTCAGAAACAATATCAGTAAAGGGATCAGAATTGTTAATAAAATCAAGATACAATCACTCTAAATGATTAGCAGCTCTCTGATGGGGAAAATCTATGGGATTTTATGACATCACTCTGCCTGCAGAGATAGTTTTCTGTGTCTGTATTTTTGTCTGTGTTCCAAGTATTTGAGTGTAGAATAGTTGACCTCTAGATAAGTAGAGTGTTGTTGTAATTCCTCTTGAAAATTAGTGTGGAAAATTAAGGTGTGCACCCTATGGAGAAGGTTGAGGTCAAGTAATTCATTCCCGAAGTGATGCAGTCATAAAGATTCACTCTGGGTTCTGAGCCAGTATTAACCAATCAGATTGCTCCCTGAGGGTGCTCCCCTGCCTAGGTCAACTCATAATGCTCCATGGAGCTGTTCCAGCCTTCCAAATACTTGCCTGGCAAATGGATAGAGAAACAGGAAGTCAGAGTGGAAATGGACGCTGTAAATCTGTTTTGTAGAGAAATGTGTTGAACAATGTTTAGTGAGGGCACATATACTCACATCAGATTTTAGAATTCCACAATACTGTTAGTCCATCTGGGAACTGACATCTTTTTTTTTTTTTTTCCTCTTAGATTTCTTTCCTTAATTTAAGACTCCCCATGATTGCCTGAACCTTCAGAGTGTTTCAGAGCTTTGGAAGTCAGTCTTGATTTCTTTTAATTTTTTTATTATTTATTTAATTATTTTGAGACAGGGTCTTGCTATGTAGTTCAGGCTAGCCTTGAACTCATGGCAATTCTCCTGCCTCAGCCTCCTGAGTGACAGGATTGTAGGCATACACCAGCACACCTTTCCATTCTCTTTTATAGCGGAATAAATCACAATCCGTCTAAAAACCACAGGGAAGATGCACAATTCTGTAAAGTGGTTTAACTTATCAAGTCGAAGCCCAAAAGTTATTGCTAAAGAACACCTTTAGAAGTGGCAGGCAAATCTAAAACTAAAATATTTGCTCTAAATATTTACTCCTTACATAAAAAGGAGCTCAATATATATAATAATATAAATGTATCTGTGGTTGTACCTTTACAAATAGATGTCATTAATGAACTCTGAAGAGTTCCCGGCAGCAGTGTCTCATGATATTAAATTATCTCCTCATTTCTTATTGTGGAGATTGTTGATTGTATGGGTTTTTGCTACATTTTGATGTTTAGATTCTCAAACCTGTTATCTAAAGGCATTGTGTCTCATTGGAATGTGATTACATTTCTTAACAGAGTTATTTCTGGTGTGGATGACATTTGTATACAGATTATGAAGCCCTGAAAAGACTTAAGAGTTTTGATTATATGTTGGCTTTTCCCACAAGTTTCATATTTTCAATCTACCCCAAATATTGTAACTGTGAAATTTAATGACTAAAACATTTTGGCAAGAAAACACTAATTTGTTCTGAACATCAAGAAATAAATAATAGGTCTTGAGTTTTGTGTCCATTAGTGTGGTCCCATTAGTAACATTTAGTTGGCAATAAAAAGGCAAAAAAAGTTAAAGTGATTCACTTCTTTTAAATTGTGAAACAATAATGACACACAAAAAAACTCTAAATGGAAAAATGCTTATTATTGGAAAATGTATGTTTCACAATACTATTTAATACTTGTTTTTGGAGACTGCTTGCCATACTATGGAATTTCAATCTTGGTATTATTAGGGTTTGTTCCTTCACAGAAGAGAAATCAAATAAGAAAAAAAAGAAGAAAAGGAAAAACATACTTGAGAGTCCTATGAGCTGTCTGAATATCTCTGAAGGTTTTGAAATTAAATCTGCTTTACCTTTAATGCAGCTGTACTAGAAGGAGATTTCTTAGACCCAGTACACTCTGATAAGCTCCGCTCAAAACGCTGCTTTGGGGTGTTTTTAATGCAACTGCATAGATGTCTTATAAGAAATGTGTTTTATTTCTGGTCTCAGCCACTGATTTATACATGAAGTTTTTGGCAGGATATGGAGTCCCAGTTTCTCTACTGGGAAAAAGAAAGCACATATCCACAAGAGTATTCCGTGAGCGATACTAAGGGGTCTATCTGTAATTAAAAGTTAATGCACATCGAGTGCTCCATGTCCCTGTATCAGATGCTTAGCATACAATTGAAAGATATTTTCCCATCTTTCCAGGTAGATACTATTTTCTCTGTTTTACAGATTAGGAAGTCAAGGCTTAGATGGATTCAGGACATGGTTGAGGTCACACAGCTGGCAAGAGGCAGGGCCAGTGTTCCAACTGCTGTGAGTCTGATTTTAAAATCATGCACTCGGCCACTCTGTAACTCTGCTTCTCCGGGGAGACAGTCTGGTCTGCTTTTAAGTGGCCAGGCTTTGTGCATTTCAGAGGGCAAGCCCGAGATATTAAACTGTCTCTGGCTTAAGTGTAAAGTGAGTGGATTATTTCTGCCCTTTATCTCCTTCCATGAAAGTATAAATAAGTCAGTACAGGTGCAATCTTCCAAATTCCTTCAAAAAAGCAGCAGCAAAAAATGAAGTCAGCATACAGTGTCAGAGGGAGGCGCTCGGTATATATTTTGAACACAGATAATTCTTTTAGGTTGGTTCAGCTGCTGGGATTGTTGCTTCATTTCTTTTCCTTTTTTGAAAGTTTCTGTTCTAAAGAATCTATTCAGTTCTATATATTGTCCTGCGATGTCAGGTAATCGCCTCCTCCTCATGCCTGCCTGTTTGTAAACCTTTGCCAAATCCTGGCAGACCATGTTGCAGTTTGCAACGAGATGTCTGGTCATGGCCCTAGCCGGCCACTGTGAAAGTTCTCAGGGGTCTGGGTGTCTAGGGGAATAAAATAAGTCACCTCCAAGTCAACTTTTCTTTGTAATGTTATTTTTAATTGATGCATGATAACTGTGTATATTTTTGGGATACAGTGTGATGTTTGAGTACATGTATGATATATAATGGTCAAATTAGGGTAATTAGCCTGTCTTTCAACTCTTTTACTTGGCAAACCCAGAATCTGCTGTTAATTCATGTTGGGGCCTTTGAATCAGTGTCTCCTTTCTGCTCTGCCTTAGTTCTCAACTATCAAAATCAGGAGATCAAACAAACAAACAAACAAACAAAGCACTTGGATCCTGCAGGGAGAGTCCAGCCTTATTTAGATGGAAATAACTTTTGAGAATTTTTTTAGAACTCAAGCCTAGGTTGAAAAAATCTTATTTATTTGTTGTTCTTTCATTCATTCATTTACTCGTAGTACTGGACATTGAACCCACAACCTGACTGAGCTACACTGCAGCCCTTACTTTTATTCATTTTAATGATTGTTCTCTTTTATTGACTGATGGTTCTTTCATATCGTGAGAAAAATTCTGCTTCTTATATTTGAATTTTCATATTCTTTTGGAAGTTTGTTATAAATTAGTTACTTTTGCTGAACCTCAAAATTATAAGTTGTGTATCAGCGCTATTGCTTCTGTATTATTTTAGTTTTAGACGTTAGTACCTCTATCTGAAAAGGATAGTATTTGAAGTACAGTCACTTCATGTGCAGCTCAGGCAAGCAATACTCTTAAGTCAGAAGTTTGCTTATTAACGAAAAGCATAAATTCGAGCTGGCCATCGTGGACCATTCTGTTCTGTTCTCTCCCTGACCATGGTAGACACCACTAATCAATCTTGGACTCTTTCCCTCCACTCTTGAATGCCTGGTGACTATAGAGAAGCCATCTTGGCACAGGATTTTAACAATCCTTTGGAGTTCTATTCAGGATGAAATCAACTTTCCATCTATGAAACAATGACTCATGTAATAAACAGCAAGGAAAGTATTGATTTTTGTCCCTCGGGGAGCACTTTGAAACTTTAATGAAAAGATACTTTGCAATGAGTGGTAAGCCATGAAGAAGGCTCTGACATTCATAAAAGATCTATAATGGTGTGAAGGGGTCTTTCCTATGAAAAACACTGCATAAAAAGTGAAGTTTTTGGCTTCAAAAACCTTACTGCCTGGAAAAGGGATGAAAGATAATTTTCTTCTGTAGATAACGTCTTCTGTTACTCTACATGTGGAAGTTGTTCAGATCTGTGCTCATCAAACACTGACGGAATGTAACTCACGTTCTTCTGCCTAGGCCCAGATAATAATTTCTAGAGATGGTTCCTACTTCCCTTTTTTTCTGTTAATTTGAACTGAAAACCACATTGTGGAAGGATACTGTAGAAAGGACTCTGTTGTCTTCTCCATGGGCATCAGGATAAACTAGTGGTAAGGTGACACACTTATATTGTAGGAATGTAGAGAAAAAAAACACTTGACACTAATCGAATGACCATATTCTTATTTATAAATATTTCCATGGTGAGATTTAAAAATTTTATTATTTGTTTGTTCATTTATTTCTTTTGCCGTGCTGCCTATTGAAGCTAGGGCTTTATGTGTCCTGGGCTCCGTGCTCTACCACGGAGCATATTACACCATCCGCTCTTTTTTATCTTTTAATCTAAGTGTGAGTGGTATTAAATTTCAGGGATCCTTCGTACTGTTGTGGGAGGAAGAATGACCAAATGACTTTAAGTACTGTAATGCAGCAGGAGCTACAGCAGGGGGCACCCTCCTGGGGGCGGCCTGGCTGCCTTGGGTTTGGGGAAAGCTGGGTCGGCGTGGGGCTGGAGGATGCAAAGCTTGGACTACCCCAGTCGGTCTTTAATCATTTCCTCTGGAGCCTTTGTTCTTTTCGAGGCTCTCTTGGTTACAAGAAACAGACATGCACTTAAGCTGCCTCGTGTGAAGGAGGATTTATTGAGCATTTGTGCACGGCAGAAGCACTGCCAGCTCACTCTGCCCCTGAATCCAGTGCTTCCGCCTCACTCTCCCCTTTCTTCCCCTGCTAACTTCCTGTGCGCATGAGCGGTCCCTTTACTCTCCTCTCCTAGATCCAGCCTGTGTATACTCATAATGGCCGCCCAGTCCCACCTGCCTCAGCTTTCTGCTTTAGTGGCCCCAGCTAACTAGCTCTGTGGCTCAGCTTCCCAGTTCCCAATTCCATAGAGAGGACTTGGGTTTCTTGGTCTGAGACACCCACTAATCCTAGCTTCCTTGGAGGCAGAACTCTTTGGTTTAATCAGCTGCGGCTAGAGGTTGCAGAATCAGACTGTGGAAATCACAACCGCCCTGTACAACCTCTTCTGTGTATCTCTGCTTTTAGCATGCTTGGAGATGTGGGGATAGGATCATCAAGCCTGGAACTAGATTCCTAGGAACCTCTTTGCCTTACCTGGGGAGTACCATGTAACGGTACAGTAGCCATTTCCAAAGCTGGCTTCAGATAGCTGATGATATGTTTAAAGTTATGTTTAGAAATGCAACGAAGACATTTTGCCCATTTAAAATTAACATCTGTCTTCAGTTTTTGTTTTCTGGCAGTGGCAGAATCATTTTAAAAGAACTTACTTTTTTCTTTTCAGTAATTATCACCATTGGCTTATTTCATAATGTAATGATCTAGGAACACTCTTTGTCACACAAAGATTAAGTCAGGCTACAAAGAAAGGACCTTTTCCATTCCCGCTCTGCACTCTGGAAATGATCAGAAAATAATCAGAGTGCGTGATAGGCTTGGAGGCCAAGGAAGCTAGGTTTATATTATGGACCTGCTTGCTATAACAACTTATACCTTTCTTCCATTAGCCTTGCCAATTAGCCAAATGTTGTGTTAATAGTAATGTGGGACCAGACCTGAGAGCTCAAGGCATGTGTTTGTGTAGAAATGTATTTTTGTGGTAGGCGAGATAAAGCTGAATGTCCTTTAGATGAGGAGGAGATTTTCCACTCCATTATTATTTTCTGTATGGCTTTTACTAAGTACAAATCAAGCCAATATTACAGTCCATTTATTCATCCCT
>PVJO010019131.1:0-35067 GCA_004026905.1 Hystrix cristata | reverse complement strand
TGCAAATTTCTAATACCCTTCTGACAAACTTTTCTGATGATGTATTTCTGTTGTATGAAGGTAATTAACTCCCATTGTAAAGCCAAGTTTAATTTACTAACTCTTTACTGGAAAACACACCTAAATGACAAAGTTACTAATCGCTAAATAGTATTTCTACTATCTGAAGGACCACAGGTCTCCAGCATGGTAGTCAGAGCAATATGAATTCAAGTCTTCCCAGAAGAATTGTTTCAACTACGATATCAGGGTTTATAATCTGGAGAGTGCTTTCAAACACTGTATCACCAAAAACCTTTTTCTTAGCCTTGACTTTCACTGAAATTACATCTAGATCTGTCTTAATTAAGTTAGCCATTCTTATGGTGTTGTATTCCTTCTTTTTTGTTTAAAGTTAAATTGTAAAACATACCATGCAGACACAGTCATGGATTTATGACTAATAAAAAATGACAATAAGAGGGATTTTTATGGTGAGGGTTTGAAAATGACATTTATTTGCTAGGAATTCGTGTACGATCGTGAATAAAGAGTTGTGTTCGAATATGAATACCATCAACTTTTATAAATAAATCCAAGTCACGGTCCCCAAAGCACATGAACCTATGTGTCCTTAATGTGGCTTGTATGCAAATCACCTAAAAAACTAAGACAGACGTTTAGTCAGCAATTGATCCACTATGTCTAATCGCAGAGCCCAGAGTTTTACATTTCCAAACAGCTCTCGTACAATCCTACTGTTTCTGGTTTGAGAACCACATTTTCATCAACATGGTTACAAACTATTTCATACATAGCTCATTAACACCACTGTTGTACTTACAATTCCTTCAACATGGGGGGGTCCAACTGGTATTTGGGGACAGCACTACCACATGCTAATTTAAAGCTATGTTTCGATTTAATATGTCCATTGCATTGTATTGGTAAATTTCAATTAAAATTTAGAAAAATAGCCTGATTTTCCCGATATATGATTCTTAAATATACATGAAAACATTTCTGAAATTAAGTAGTCCCCTTACTCCAATTCTGGTAACTGTCATTTTAATAGGTGTTCACTATTTCCTTCTCAGGAGATCATTATAATCCATGCCTGCTAATGTTACTGAGTGTGAATCATCTTTAGAAAACATTTATACTGCAATAAAAGAGCACATAGAGTCTAAATTTCACAGGAAAATCATGAGCATAGTAGGGCACAATGAAGACATTTTAATTTTTTGGCAAGGTGCTGGGGATCAAACTCCGGGCCTTGTGCTTGCTAGGCAAGTGCTGTACCACTAAGCTATATCCCCAACCCCCATTTTAATTTTAAAAAAATTCACATTTAAATAAGGAAGAATAGATGTACTCCACTGATACTATTCTCTTCTATCTTTTCTGTTTCTGTTTGTATCCCATGCACACACACACTTTCATACTCACACTCCCTAACACTCACACTGACAGGTTTTGTGAGCTAGGGAAGGCCGGGGAGAGGCTGTTTTATGCCTGAAGGAGAGACAATGTTTCTGCTGGGCCCGGGCAGCAGGTGTCTGAAGGACCACTGCTCAAGCTCAGCTTTGGGAAAGCCAATCCACTGGTAGCTGTTGGTGTTTCTTTAATAAAAACTCCAGATGTTGACATTTCTTTGTGGCATTAATATATAATGATTTGCACACAGTTGCAAAACAAAAAAACCAACAACAAAAAAACAAAAAACAAAAAACAAAAAATCCAAAAAACAAAAACAAGTGAACCCAATGACTTCATGACTGTCGCTGGGAATAATTTTTTAATTTTTGTGTGGTTTATGCATAGCCTTCATGGTATGACTCTCATATTTTTCAAGTATTAAATTGAGCCAGATAAAGAAGATACATTCACATTCAGAATTTTATACTTCTCTAAAGAGCGTTGATACGCATTCATGGGGCCACTTTAATGAAAGAGTAGAATATCATTATTTGGAGTCTCTGGTTAAACTGGAAATCAGTCTTTACACAGGGCACTATTTTGGTAAATTTCTATTGTACAAACACATATAGTCACACTTGGAACACGGGCAAAGAGAGGAAAGTCTAAAGTACATGTATATATACATATACATGTGTATATATATATTCAATACAGGTTTATTCAAACTGGGACTCCCGCACGATTTGTATTGTTTAAGACTTTTTTTTTTTAACTTTCCTTTTTTTATTTTTTATGCTTGGCTAAATGCTCCAGAGGAAAACATCTCAAATGTGTTCCATATCCATAAAAATGTTTCATAGCTGTTTCTGAGTTGCTTTGAGATTGATTGTTGGTCTCCTGCCAGAATGCAAAGATGAGTGTTTTCTGTATTTTGTAAGACACAAAGAGGCCAGCAGGAGCTTCACGGAGGTGAAGATGTTAACCAAAACAATAGTTATGCTCATTTCCACAATGTTTCCTTCCAGTTACTCCATGAGTATATTTTAAAAGATGCAGGTAGTCACCATGAGCTTTTATAGGGACTATAACCCAAGACGTTGTGTCAGAGCTCTGTGGCGATGCTCCATACTTGAATGTGGTCCTCCAGACCAGGCAGAAGATGAAACTTCTGAAGTTCTCTGCGACCAGGGAAGCTTAGTTTTCCTTCCATCTGCTCCCCAGTCTTCCAGAACTTGCAGGTTACCTGCCAGCTGTGGCAGTGGGTCAGCTTTTCTTTCCCTCTTCCACCTCAAAATGGGTCATCGTTCAAATGTGAATGACCCCTGTGTAAACCAGTGCTGAAATCACTACTACTCTGGCTGAAAAACCATTATGAGTCCTGAGTAATTATATACAATCGTGTGTAGGCTCCTCTTGCTACTTAACAAAATACTATAAACTTACCAGCTGAATACAACTCAAATTTATTGTCTATTGTTTGAATGTGAGAAATGTACAATAGGTTTAACTTGACGGACCTTAAGGTGTGTCATAGCTGTGATCCTTGTGTAGCTCTAGGAAAGATTCCATTTCTTTGTCTTCTCCAGCAGCTGAATGGCATCCATTGGCTTCTGGCCTCCTCCCCATCTTCAGAGCCCCAGGGGCGCCACCTTGAAATCTCCAACTCTGATCTCTACTTTGTTGCTTGCATCCCTTCTCCTTGCTCAGACCTTTCTCTCTTCCTCTGACAAAGATCATTTTGGTTTCATTTGTTTCACCTGAATACTTGAGTAGAGTCTTCTCAAGATTCTAAGCTTTTAAACACACCCCTACAGTCCCTTGGCTACATAAGGTTATATATACACAAGTCCTGTAGATTATGACATAGACATTGTGGGGATTATCACTCTGCCACAAGTACTGCACCACTTATAGACCATGCTCACAACATCCGGATGGCAGCATTTCGTTCAGCAGTGTTTTTTAGAGTTAATTGTAGGGCAGGGCCAATTTTGTTTAAAAGGTAACCTTATGATTTATATTTTCCCTTTTTTAAATTAGTATGTGTTTGTGACACATGAAAATAACATTCATTGTGCGGAATTGGTACATATAAACATTTCATCTTAATCCTTCTTACTTCCCATTCCCTCAACCCTGTCTGCCACCATCCTAGATCCCCAGCCTGTCTCCACATAATCTATCTCCCTGCTATGTGAAATTTCAAAATAATTCTTTCAGGAAAACACTGTCATATTTAAATGATATAGAGCCTGTAGTAAAACAACTAAGAGCATGTAAGATTTAAGGCAGCTATTTTTGTCTAATTAAAGTATACTAATTACTTTTAATTACCTGATTACAATATGAAGATTAGAATATTAATGCATATAATTTAACATAAACTGATATGTAAATAAATAACATGTAATAGAGTGGGCATGATTGACACTTTTTTCAAGGGTTCTTTTTACTCCCTGGAATTTATTAATGTCATTTTGGTTTCTTAAAGGAGAGTAGGATTGAGAAGTCACAACAAGAAAGAATACAATATGGACTCTATTGTACAACATTTTCTTGGCTGTCATATTACGGGAGAGATGTGAAAACAGTGCTAGGCAATAAGTGGAGGTAGATACAAGGGATGATTGAAAAATACATGGAGTTTTTAAATTTTTTTTTTTTTTTTTTTTGTGGTGCTGGGGATCGAACTCAGGCCCTTGTGCTTGCAAGGCAAGCACTCTAATCACTGAGCTAAATCCCCAGCCCCGGAGTTTTTAAATTTTTAAAAAGTATTACAGCAGGGCACATCGCCATTAATCTCCTTTGACCTGCCACCCTTCAAACACATTTATTCCTCCTTCTTGTCACTTTCTGAAGCTGTTCTAGAGTCCTCTTTCATGAGTGTTTGTAGGAGGTGCAATAAAAAGTACAGTGAACACTGTTGCTCAGTGCTACCCAACAGAAAGGCAGACTGATAAAAACATTACAATGTGTCCTCCTCTTCCTTACTTACCAGACTTGGCACCATGTAACTTCTGACTCTTCTTTAAATTAAAAATAACCATGCTTAATAAATTCAGGGATCGAGGCAGCCATGACAGTGCTAATAAAGACACTCACAAAGGAGGCCCTCTAGATGTGTTTCAGAAAGTGACAGAACAATGAGATAAGTGTGTTGGAAGAAGAGGGGGGTGTTTTCAGGTGACATTCTTAGCAATGTGACTTTTACTGTAATACTTTCAAAATGTAAACGCACTACATTTTTTCAATTACAACTCTTATGCATGCTAATGATTAGCTTACTGTGATTCACTGTATAAATATAAATTTTTAATAAACATGGGACATGGGGCTTCCTCAGGTCAAGGGCAGTGAGGATTGTTCGTGGAGAGGGGTTTCTGAATGGACTTCCAGGCTGGGCTGGCTGCTGTGGTTCTGTCTGCCGCCCCAGGAGTGGGCCTTTGCTGTCCAGGACATGCAGCGATGGACATACGTCTGGGTCTCAGTAAGCCCCCCTCCACCTAACATACCTGCCAATGTATTTTCTACCATCCCCAGTGTGGTAGTCAGAAAATCTTCCCAGATGTGAAAACGCCAACGTCTTTATTTTTTTCTGTGATTTTCCTAAATGCCATCATTGTAAATATGGAAATATACATGCATTAAAATATGCAACTCTTTATTTAAAAAGAAATGCCATAAAGAAACAACATTCACATGATTTTAATGTGTTGCTAATTTAATGTGAATGTGTTACCCACCTCACAGTAACACTGGAAAGTTTTCTTGCAACACATATTCCCCATTGAATTCTACTCATCTCTCTTGTCCCCTTACCTCTAATTCTGTCTTTAACCCAAAGCTAATAGCTTTGGACTAGTCAAAAATACAAAGAATGGCTCTGTACAAACAGGAGACTCCTCACACAGTTGTTGACTTCACTGGGTTTCTCACTGGCATTCAGCATGGCTGACAAATCTGCCTTCTTTCCAATATTTCCTTTGGCTTTGCCTCATCCATGTTCTTGGATTTTTGCTATCACTTTGGCTGCTGCTTGTCGGTTTCCTGCCCTGGTCTTCCTCTTCTGTCCACCCCTGATCTGTGCTGTGCATAAACTTGGCTCCTCAGAAGTCTCCTCCATTCTCAGAGTTTCCATTACCAACAATATAATGTTGATAGCTACGGTCATATCTCTATTTCAGACTTCTTTTTAAAATATAAATGTATATGTAGCATAATTAAAATCCAACAGCAAATCTTATTTTATCTTTAAAATAAGATTGCACTTATTTTAAAACAAACATATTCCAAACTGACAAAAGATCTTTCTCCCTAAGTTTGCTTTTCTTCCAGTGTTTCCCATCTTGGAAAAAAGCTAAATCTTGTCATACACACAGAAAACCAAGTGTCACGTCCTACTGATTCCACCTCTTATATGTTTTCCAAATTTACCTGCTTGTCACCTCTAGCATCCTCGTGCAAGCCACTTATATTCACGGTAGAAAAGATTCTCCTTATTCTTTCTCTTCTTTTTCTAATCTGACTTCACTTGGGAACCGGAGTGAGCTGGAAGCGAACCAAATATGGTCTATAAAACTCATCATGCTGTGGAGCTGTGGAGTCCACCTGAGACTTAGAAATTAGGATGAACTTTTCCTCCTCCCTGCAGACACTCTTTCCCCATTCTCACACCTGCCTCTATGGCTGTGCTGACTTTCTTTTTATTTCTTCAGGACCACAAGCCTATTCCTGTCTTAGGGCATGTCCACTTTCTATTCCCTCCCAGGACCATTCTGCTCACTGACTGCTCTTCCTAAATCCCTTCCAGATCTGCACTCTGTGTTGCATGGTAGCCTCGGTCTGCATACATCTAAATTTACACTGCATGTCATTCTGCTGGCCTTGATCCAGTCCATCTTTCCACTGCTACATCTAAGCACCAGTACTTTCCTTTACACACATTGCTTCCATTTAAAAATGCTTAATATATGAGTGCTCTGATTGGGTAGATGACAGAATGACAGTTTTGTTTATAGAATTTGAAGAGGGTCAGATGTAGAGAGAACTGGATGAAAAGATTGCAGTACACGGTGTTCCTCATCTGAGATTTTCTCCTATTTAAATGTCAGGTATCATGCTTTCTGGTGATGTTTTAAAAGACATCATTGAAAAGTAATTTATACAGTTTAAGGAAATACTTTCAAAATCTGTTAAACGGTTCATGGATTAAAAATTAAGATTCTACAATACAAATTCTTGGACAAAAAGTTGCAAGAGAATATAATAAAACACACAAAAATAATAGAGGAAGAGGTATAAAAGCTTGAGATATTAAAATTGAGAATCTAATCCAAATTATAAAGTTAATAAAGTTCAAAGCAAACAAAGTAAAAACTCGAAAATGATAGTAAAGGAAACAAATTTGTTTATTTATTTATTTCACATTAGTACATGTTTGTAGCACATAATTTTTACCTTCCTCATGTGGAGTTGGTACACGTACATAACACATCCCAGTTTCTTTTTTCTTCCATTCTCTCCTTTCCCTCATCTTCCTTTCCCCTCCTTCTCTCGTTCCCCTTCTCATAATGTTTGAAGGGAATGAAAAATAAACAGGATAAGACAATCACAAAGACGACTAAAAATTTAAAGGAGCATGAATTGAACAGAAGTACAGGTAAGTGAATTTAAAGTTTGTAAGTTTACTATAATCGTTGAGATTGCAGAGAAAAACATAAATTACTTCAAAATATCTAACCACAATAAACAACCAGCAGGGTTTTTATTATAATTGCGAAAAAGGATCCTTAATAAGAAGAAAAATTAGAGCTACATTGCAGGAGATGAAACAGGGTCCCCTGAGGTGAGGTAACTTCTCTGAGCACAAAGGGCGGAAGGAGATCGCCAAAGGCAGAAAGCTAAGGGCCCAGGGACAGAGCAAGCTTTGGCCACCAGCCGCCCCTTCTAGGTTCATTTGCGAACACAGCTGTGCCGGACCGTGCAAAACATTTAGTGGCATTTTGCACAGAGTAAATTCCTAATGAATTTTGAACACATTGAAACCTGACTCTGTGTTGGGTAATTTATTTCAATAGCTCATTTTGGTTCATGACGTGTACCATCAATCATTGACTTTAAAATATTAAAATAAGTAGACTATAACCACACACACCCAGGTGTGTGTGCGCGCGCACACACACACACACACACACACACACATACACACACCCTGGGAAATTTACATTCGCAAACAAAATATCTGAAATCAGAAAATAATAAATAATATCTCTAGTTCAGTTCTTTGATATTCGTTCTCTTAGGAAATACATCAGAAAATAGGTGAAAGGGACGGGGGAGATCCAGGTTTCATCTCCACAAGTGAAATACTATTCACACCACACATGTGTTCATTTAACTCATTTAAAACATCTTAGAATCATCCACCTTCCAGGTCAGAGCCCCTCATTGACTGTGCACAGCTGAGAGCCTGCTGGAATCCTCCGCTCTCCCAGATCTTGTGCTTTCTCAGGGGAGACTCACTTTATCAATAAACAGTACCTTGAATGAGAGGACAGGATAAGCCTAATTGTCAAGAAAGCATGGTATGCTACTGGTGACTAGAGCAGGGAACCCAATCTGACTTAGGTTTCATTTTCCTGACTGAAAAAGTGACTCTTCTTCTTTCTCCTGAAGTTTGGGACACATCATGGTGACTGGAGGGACTTAAGGGTTTTCTGGCACCACAAATGTCCATGGAACCGGCTCTCTGACGGTGGGGTGTGCCCCACAACATACTGCACAACCCCACAGCACGTAGGGGTTGTGGAGCTCTGTCTGAGGGTTTCTGATTCAGGAAATATGGAACTCCAGTCTCTGCATTTCTAATACGTCCCCAAGTGAAGCCACTATTCCAGGGTCCTACTTTGAAAACCCTTGTGTTGTAGTGTAGCTGCACATGAATGCGTTTTCCAGTGTCTCTGTTAATTTTTTTTTATTGCTGGGCCAAAATACCACACACCCACTAATCAAGGGAGGAGAGCTTTATTCAGCACAGTTTGTAGAGCTTTCAGTCCAAGGCACGGTGACATGGCAGAGGGGCACACTGAGCAGGGAGAGACAGTCCATGGTGTGGCAGGGCAGGCAGAAGACCACAAGCAGTGAAGTAGCAATGCAGCAGCAGTAATAAGCAAGTAAGTCTGCCTTTGTATTTCATCCAGGCTACCCACCGTTTGGGCAGTGCCAGCCACACCCAGTGTGGGGCACACTGAAGCCCAAAATCGTACCCTAGATTCGGCCAGCTCTGAAAAGGCCTACCTGTGAATCCATGAGGCTTTGGTGAGGGGACATCGAGATAAATGCCATGACATTTAGTAAACATTGGAACACAAACCAGCGTCTCAAAATGATGAAAGTGAATGGAACACTACTGAGAAAACTGTTGAGAGGCAGCCCCTGCTGACACTATGGAGCCGCCCTTAAAGTATCATTAAAGAACTTTGTCTACAGACATTGGAAGCCATCAGAGGGGTTGAGCAGGGAGGAACCACTTGATTTTTTAAACATTTCATCACTTTACATACGGTTCAATATGGTCTGTGGAAGAGAATGAATGTAGGTAGTGAAACTAGTGTAGACAAAGCAGTCGAGGTATATAGACTGCTGTGAGTAACACACAGGTGAGCCGTGAATTCCAGCGTGGGATGGCCGACGTGTGGGTCATCGTGATTAAATGTACAAAGAGATATTAAGGGCTTAACACTTCGGAGTTAAAACTCACAAACTAACAAAGTAGATGGGATGTCTTGATGAGATCAAGTATTGTGCATTGACTTAAATGGAAGTAACTAAACCTTACTGCCGTGGATCTTTTGGATAAGGGAGAGAAGACGTAGCCAATTGTTCTGATCTGAATAAAATATGAAAGCAGGGATAGTATGAATGTCCTCCTACAAGTAATTTGAGACTGTGGATTAAACACAAATTTTAAAAAAATATTACTTGCTCCGAAACAGAAAGCAAATTCCACAGAGGAAGCTGGCATGCAGGAAAGGGTGGTTCACAATTGCTCAGTTACATGCTAAAATGGCAAGTTGCTTGGTAAAGAAATCAAACATGTGGGCCCCAATATGGGAGGAAATGGAACTCAGGACAGGGGTAAATGCCTCATCTTTGCCGTGTTACATTTTCGATTAGAAGATAAGAACTTGCACTACTCAGAGGACAAGGTGGAGAAGAGTGTGTCTAGGGAGACTTGGCTACGGAGGGTAAAATTCTCTTTATAGTGAGATGGAAGCTTCATGCTAGCATTTCCTAATGTGGGAACAGACATAAACCTGAGATCAGCTTGGAGGACAGTTCAAACACTCAGCTTTCTCAGGAAAAAAAAAAAATATGAAGAGAAAAGAAATCATAACTGACTAGAATAAATGACCCACTACGCTGAAAAGAAACAGACACTAAAACTAGGACAGATAAACCTCCCAAAACTCGAGATAACTTCAAAACTGAAAAGTTTAATGAAATTAGCACGCTTTAAAAATTTATGAGCTGAAGGGAAGTAAGGAAAGATAAAAAAAAATTACAGGAAAACAGTAGGACAGACTCGAAAAGGATTAAATGTAATTTTAGAAATAAGAATATAGTTATTCAAATTAAATTTTAAATGTGTGACTTAATCAGGAGATTAGATATTGTTAAAGAGAGAATTAGTGAATTAAATCGGGTATTTGAAGATAATATTGGTACATTGTAAACCTTTGGGAATACGTGGCAAATAATAGTAAGAGAATTCTGGCATCACACTATTAATGTCATGCAAAATAGACTCTCAGTAAATGAAAATAAATATGATTTTGATGTAGAATAATAAGAGTAGGTATAAGAAATATCAGACACCTATGGGGCTGGAGATTTAGCTCAGTGGTTAGAGTGCTTGCCTTGCAAGCACAAGGCCCTGAGTTCGATCTCTGGCACCAAAACAACAAAAACAAAACAAAACAAACAAACAAAAAAAGAAACCTATGGACACATGCCATCATGAGATCAAAAGAGAAGAAATAAAATTTCTCAGTTCACCTCCCTAATCAACAAATATACAAAATGATGAGAAGTTTCATTTCTCTTGTAACAACCCTTATCAAGAAATTACTATATAGGCCACCTCATAAATCTGGAAAGAATTAAGTAGTGGAAGAGCAATCTTCAGAATGATGTGTATATGGGCTTGTGAAAGAGAGAGTGATACTAAAACTCGGTAATAGATATGATTTTTAGTGTGCATAGACTATTTTCATTACCAATAGAGAATACATGAAAAGTACAGTAAGAGTGATTTCATAAAATTAATATTTTCTATTAAAAAGAATCCTCAAGACTTCATGCGTCAGAAAATAGTATCTATTGAGTCATTTATAATGAGCAGAAATTCATTGGCTCCCAGTTCTAGGTTTCCATGCATGACAAGCACGTTGTCTTCAGGCAAGCGCATGGTGCGAGGTGGGAGGACAAAGAGAAGACCTCAGCATCCCTGCAGGGCAGAGGGGCAGTGGAGCCAGAGGACAGGGAAGGAGCCACTCTCAGGCCCCTTGGTAGGGTACAAATCCACCAAAAGGACTAGTCCGCATCACCTAACCGCCTCCCACTCCGCCCCGCCTTTCACCGGAAGTGACAACACACGAACTGAGGGGACCGGACGTGCGGATTAACATTGACAGCATGTGTGTCGCAACATGGAACATGCAGCTCTAACAGAACCTTGAGGGAACTTCCAGTTTTAAAATTAATTCCCTTTCACGTATGGTCTTGAAAGGCATCTATTTTCTTCAAACTGACTCAAATATTGCACGGTCTGTCTTACATGAGAAGCCCAATATACAAATAAAGAACAAAATAAAAGAGAGATAATAAGAAACAGTGACAGATCTTTTGCAAAAGGGAAAGGGACCAAGAGATGGAGGGAGGGGAGAGAGAGGGGGGAAGGGACTTAAAAAGATTTAAGATGTGTTACGCTCATGTGCCAACTCCCCATGATGAAGGCAGTCATTATGCAACACGAACACGTATTAATAAGAATAAAAATTGAAAATATGAAATAAAATGCATTCCCACGGAAAGAAAGTTGAGGACAGCATGATGAAGGTTTATCTCAGAGAGCTAGAACAAGAGGAAAAGAAGATGCATGGAAAGAGAATGGATGATATCTAACAGTTAATGAAATGAACAAGTACCAAAAAGATTTATGTCTGATTTTTTTTTTTTTAAAGACAGAATACAGGGCTTGAAACTGTGGTGTGGTGAATCAAGAAAATAGGAATAACATCAACAAGAAAAGATTCAGAATTAAAAGTGTACCGCATGCATTATAGAGCTTAAACAAAAATTATACAAGTAAACATTATTTACATAGACAGTTTTACATTAAGAATTATTAGAACTGACTTAAACATGAAGTATATACCTTAATAAATTATTTATTAAATTAAAGTTATAAAAGCTACAGTTTAAAATACAATCTCCTGCTAACGCTCTAATCGCCAAATACGTACCAGGCCCAAACAGTTTTATAATGAAATTCTGTACAACCTTAAACAAAAAGGCATATAAATTGTTCTTCAGAGAGAAAAGTAAGTGTCAAAACTCATTTTATGAGGCTAGTGTAACTGCGATGGCAAAATTGGGCAAGGGTAGCCTGAAAAAAAGAGAATTATAGGCAAGTCGAAATTAAGGTTACAAACGCAAAATTGTTATGTAGAATATTGGCATTGTAGTATTAATTACCAAATTATAAAAATGAATTGTACTTTATGAATAAACACATTAATCCTAGTATGGCCAAAATTATATACCAAATGTTAGGTAGACTAGGATAATTTTATATGTCAACAAATTAAAGGAGAAAATGTAGTTAAATTGTCTCAGTATATGAGAAAACGTTCAGAATATCTACAACTTATAAATTCAATTTAAACTGTGTACCTGGAAACTACAGAAATCTAACTAAACCATGGAACAAACAGTGATTAACACAGATACTATTTGTGCACAACACAGTACTTGCAGCTTTAGACAGTGGAGCAAAATAAAATAATAAAAATATACAGATATGACAAGAAAAAACAGTAAGATTCTTATATATAAAATAAAATTTTCTAATAGAATGTTCAAGAGAATGAGATCTTACAGAAACAAATAGCATTCTCATAAATAAAGTATGAATATATAACTAAAATACAGTTATCATCAAATTATTCTACATACCTATGTGGGGAAATTTTACAAATATATCCTAATTTTTAACAAAGATAAGGATTTATCAAGAACTTAAAATAAGGCATACACTTGTCAGAAATAGGAATATGTTATTCAAAGTATTCCTATTATTAAATCATGGAAATAATTTCATTCAATTCCAAGAAAATTCAATCAAGTATTTTTTTCAAAATTTAAGGAAACTCACTGAAGCTTCATGTGGAGGAAGAAAAGTCCAAGAATGGCCAAAACATATTGAAGAACTAATTTAGCTGTTATGTAAACTCTTTATGATGAGGTAGCAAATACATTTGTTATAGGTCTGATGGCAAACAACACAACTACTGAAGGAATCAGCCATGAAGTGTGTCCACACATACAAACTAATACACATACTATTGCAAATTTTTGTGACAGGTGAAATCACAAATTAGCATATTTAATAAAAGGTGCTGTACATAATATGCATCCATATGAAAGAAAATATGGCCTGATTGCAAGCTTAAAAAATATTATTTATGATACTTAAAGGCATAAATATGAGCAAAGAAATGGAATTTTAGAAAGAAAAAATATGAATAGGCTATTTACATGGCTCAAAAAGTGAAACATAAAGGAAAAGCTAGTTTTCCTATATTAATATAATCTTCATGCCCAAATTTAAAAGTTAAAACACGTTGAGATATGACATTTTCAAAATCTATAACTGAAAAATGATTAGAGTGTTCTAATACATAAATAACAAAGCAGCAATTATACAAAACTATAAGAAAGCATAAGTGGTCAAAAGGCCAGAGTAAACAATTCCTATATTTTTAAAAACCTTTATGGAAAAGCATAAAAGAATATGAAACATAATTGCTTATAAAAATAAGCATATGCTAAGTGTATGCTAAAATATCTCCTGTTGAGTTGATTGAATACCCACAAATTGGATAAATATGAACAACATTTAGGAACACTCATAACCCAGGATCACTCGTGGGCATAAGAACAAATGCCTCGCCGTGCTTATTGCCACATGTTTGCAAGTGAAATATAGTGGAGACTTACCTGATATTAGAGGCAGGAAAAAACACTTTTATGAACAATGTAATGATAATTAATAGTTTAAGTATGTGGGCTAGATATTAATTCATAGCCCTAATTTTAAATCAACTGAACAAATTGAAATAACACATACAATGATATAACCTGTATTAAGTAAAAAATAAGAAAAATACTGCATATTATTTTGTATATCTGTCATCTATCAACTGCAGAGAAATATATCTAGATATAGTTGTATATACTTTTTTAAAAAAATCTACAATAACTTAAAATATAATATGAAACAAAAGATACCACAAGGCCAAGAAAGAGAGAGGATTTTGATTTAGACAAGATTCAAACTCACAGTCAAGGGGAGAGAGAATCAAATTACAACAAATGTACATATATTTGGTATTATTTTTTAAATGTCCCAATGTTTGAAACATTTTATAGAATGTTTTAATCTTTAAAATCGATATGAAACTGTGTCTTTTGTGACTTTCAGAGCTTTCTCTCAATTCCCGAGGCACCGTTTCCTAATTCCCCATCATCCTACTCTAACAGTCAAAGTTTAATTATCTAGCTGTGTCTCCTGCTCCGGGTGGAGGTGAGCGGCGCCCGCCGCTTCGGGAAAAGGTCTCCTGAGTTGCCGCATCTACCGCTTAGCCACGTACAGCAGGCTTGCTACGGCCGACCAAAGCGTGTCGTTTCACCTGATGGCCGCACACGGGTGATGCACAGCAAGGGTTACAATTCAATGCTTTACTTAGAAGTTCATTTCTAAATATGTGCCCAAGTGAGGATGAGTTAGAAGCCAGGTGCTCTTATTTCAGTTTAAGGTCTATCCAGCCAATAGGCGTCCAGGCTGCCAGCGTGGTCAATGGAAACAGCACCGGCCTGGTCCAGGAGCAGGTAGAGACGCAGAACTGAAGGCACCTTTCCAGGCCTGTGGACTCAGTCTTCCTGTTAACAAGAACTCCAAAGGATTCCGATGTACATTCAAATTGGAAAGACACCACTGTACATAAGTGTTTATTGGGATAAATTTCGGTGCTTCCCCGAGGAAACAGGCCTGGTCATTAAAATACGTCGATTGCTTTGTCCATCTTCTAAAGAGATTCTGGGAAAGAAAAGTGATTAAAAAAAAAAAAATCATGTTCATGCAATTCATTCGTGTCAGGTTTTTCTGGGCACAGAGAATTAAGATAGGCTTGAATTATTTGTTTATTGTATACCATTTTTCAATCAAAACTATCAAGGTGGCTATCCAAGAGTCGGATGAATGGCAAGCAATGGACTGCTTGAGTCGAGAGACACGGTGCTGAATTTGGTTATTGACTTAGACACAGAGTCTGATTACCTCCTGATGTTTGACACAAAGTGTCTTTTTCAGACCCCGAAGAAGACAAAATGAAACAAACTTTTGAGCTTCACTAAGCCTTATTTTCTCAGTCTGGAAAAGGAAAATGCTACTTATGTCTACATTTTTTCAGACAAATGCATACTGGCAAAAGATGAATTTCTCAGCAAATACTAATTCCCTTCCTGATAGCATTTTTCACATCTCATCCTCTTTCATCAGGTAAATTTCCTGCCAACAAAGTTTCAGTGAAGCTCTTCTTTTTGCTTTGGCTTTCTGTAGAACAAATGTGATTCTGCAGCCCGTTTTATACTTTGCTTTTCATTTCTGGGGTGAAGCTTCAGCCCTAAAGCATCTCTCTCCTCATCTCTACAATGAAAGTTTTGTTAGGAAGTGAAGGTCATCAGAAATTTGTCTAGCAGAAATGCACGCTATTCAGAGATGCCAATATCATCTGGAGTTTTACTAAAAAGCATAGAAAGGTGAGACTGACTGCCATGGAGCCGTCCTTGCCGGTACACCTCGCTGTTGTAGGGGTTTCAATTTAAATGCGAGCCCAGGAATCAGATAATCAATAACCGCCCAGGATGTGAATGAAATTTTTAAAGAAATCAAGGTTATGGTTACCCAATTTCAGAAAAAAAAAATGTGATCATTAATGTTTATAATTTTAGTAATAGCAATAATTCTGAAAACAACAAATACGCTTAATATTGGAAATATACATACACGATTTGCAGTTCACGACCGTCTGAATACCAATAGAGGTTGGCTGTTACATAAGATCTCGTGTACTGCAGGCCCCCTTTGTTGTTTTATGTGTCTGTAGCTTAGGAAGTGCATCTCCTGTATTAAAACACTTTGCATTTTCTGAGGGATTCTCTGGTGTGAATAAGGCACCTAATTTATTTTGTTGAGTTCTCCTCTGCCACAGCTCTGAACTGAACTGTCGCTGCCCTTTGTAAATACCAAGACGACAGCTTTTTAATCCTTGTCTCCCTTAGAAATGCAGCTAGGAAGTGGGCAGTGACTTCTAGAAGACAAAAGAGAGAGAAAAACCAGAGGAAACTGTGATAAAACCCAGCTTTGAGCTTCCCAGCAACAACAACAACAAAAATAAAATTCAAATACAGCTGTTACTTAGTATTGTTGGGGGATTAGGCCAAATAAAGGAAGAAGTGTATATTTTAGAGCTCCAATAGGTGAGATTATAAATTGTTGCTCTCATCTTTATAATAAGAAAAATACGGAAAAAATTGAAAATCAATGACTTTATTGGCTGGTTTGGAGAGTGAATTTGCAGAAGAAATCATTACCAGAAATCAGGAGAAAGAAACAAGTGGAGAAGATTGTAGATCAGTTTACAGAGAGCAGAAGCCTGTGAATCCCTGCAGAGAAAAGAATATGCAAATGATACATTTAATGAACTGTTGGCCTCGGGTGTAGATTAGTGTGTGAAGGAGAGAGGCTGTGGCAAACACCTAGGGGAAGCCACACACTTTCAATGTGTTTTCCTCCACCCTTCCAACCAGATTTCTTATTTTGAAGGGACAGGGGAAAAACCCACAAAACTAGTTTCTGAGGGAGGTCTAGAAGGTAAAAATATATTTTGAAACAAGCCTTGAGAGTTCTTCAGGTGAGAACTCTACAAGCAAACACAGCTGAGACTTTACCGGAGATTTTTATAATTGGGGGTAGAGAATTACACAACTACGTATCTGTTAATGACTTTTGTCTCCTCTTGGGGAAAATGGGGTGAAAAACAGTAGAAATGTTGGTAGTCAAGAGACTAAGCTTCAATATGCAAGTTCCAGGATTCTTTCCTTCCCCCCACAACTTACCATTACATCGGCTCAGCTCTAGAATGATTGTAGCAGATTATAGGTGAAAGAGCTGTGAGACAAAGACTCTAAATAAAAAGGATATTTTATACAAATCCAAACACAAAATGGGGCACATAAGCAAGTACTCTGTAGGAAATCAAAGCACCATCAATCAAATGATTAAACTGATACTTCTTCACTCCACCACATATTGATGATACAGTCTCTGGCAGACTAGAAATACAGAGGGATTTCTCAACCTACTGACCGAACATCAACAATCCTACAATCAACACTGTACCTAACGATGATAAACTGGACATTGCTTGCCTCGAATCACAAACAAGGTGTGATGCCCCCTCTGCCCACTCTTATTAAATTGTGCGCCATGATTCCTGGCTACTGCACTAAGGCAAGCAAAGGGAAAGAATATGCATCAGGTTAAGAATGAAGAAGTAAAACTGTCTTTTTTCACAGATGATGCGATTGCCTGTATAGAACATCTCAAGCCAAAAAACATGAAACAAAATATAAATCAAACAAATGAAATTGATATGTGCTTAGATCAAGGAAAAAAGAAGGCAGACTCTTGGAGACTCTTTGGGGAGGGGAGCAGGTGAGGAAGAGAGGCCCGGAAGAATTGGAAATAATCAAGATATGTTATATGCGTGTACCGATTCCTTAACAAACGTCACTGTTACATGTTGCAATCATACACTAATTAAAAATCAAGATCAACAGATCTGAGTGTCTTCTCTGGTGAAGTGTCTGTCAGAATCTTTTGTCTATTTTTGTATTTGTTTGTTGGTTCTCTCACTGTTGACCTTAAGGGTACTTAGTATATTTTGAGCTCACCTATTATCAGAAATGTCTTTTGCAAATATTTTTTTTTCCATTTCTATGGCTTGTCCTTTCATTCTCTTGACAGCACCTTTTGAAAAGCAGAAATTGTTAATCGTAATGAAGTTTTAGCTATTAATTATTTTTTGATGGATTTTGTCATTGATGTTGTGCCTGAAAGAATGTAGCCAAATCCAAAGTCACCTAGCATTTTACGTCTGTGGGTGTGATCAATTAGCAATAAATTTTTGTGAAGTACATGAGGTCACTATTTAGATTCTTGTTTCCCTTTTCCTCTTTTCATTTATTTGCTCATCTTTTTCAAGTGGATATGAAGCTATCTTATCACTTACTGACTGAGAAAAAAAAACAAACTCTCCTTTCTCTATTAAATCGCCTTTGCTCTTTTGTGAAGTATTAGCTAACTATTTACATGGGTCTGTTTCTGGGCTCCCCATTCCCTATCCCTCGTCTGTTTGTAAATGTTTTTGTCAATACCAAGTTGGTTTAATCACTGTAACTTCAAATTCAGGCATAAAGTCAGGTAGTATCAACCTCCAACTTTGTACTCTTTCACTATTTCGCTGATTATTCTGGATGTTTTGTTTTTCTACATAAACTATAAAATAAGTTTGTAAACACAAATTAACTCGCTGTAGTTTTTATTCTGTTAAATCTTTAGATCATTTTGGGAAGAAGTGATATATTAATGATATATTCTTAACCATGAATATGGAGTTTTGCGCTTTTATTCCTCATATCAGAGTTTTGTAATTTTTCACATAAATCTTACATACATTTTGTTAGATTTATATTTCAGCTCTTATTTTGGAGGTACTAATACAAATGCTATTATGCTTTGAATTTCACAATCTATTATTTTTATCCTATTTATCCTAGTTCACATCAGGGGACTAAAACAAAAATATCATAGAATTGATGGTATAAATTTAAAAAAAATTACTCTTCATAGTCAAGGAATTTTGAAAACTTGGATCAAGACTCTGGTAGATTCTACTTGTTTAAGGCTGTCTCCAATTATCATCGCCTTGTTGAGTCCTACCATGCTGAAAGAGGTGGAAGAGTGCTTTGTATTAGGGTACTAAACCCTTTAATAAGAACTCAAAGTTAGGAACTTAGTGACCTCTCAGGGGTCTCAGTTTCTATTATCACACTTTCAGTGTAAGAATATCAATATATTAATTTGGGGGTAAGAGTCACAGATACTCAGTCCAAAGCACTGTTATATACGAACTTGACTGACTCTTGTATATGAATCATATATCCTGAAACCTTATTACAACTGTTTATTACTTCTATTAGTACTCTCGTTGATTTTTTTCAGTTTTTATATAGACAATTCTCTCATCCATGCACATAGTTTTGTTTCTTTCTTCCTAATGCACATGCCTGTTATTTCTTTTTATTTTATTGTATTAGATATAAAGTCTAGTAAAATGTTACAAAGCAGTGGTGACCAAAAACAATTTTGTTATGTGTCTGATCTTGGTGGGAAGGTTTTGTGTTACTTAGTATTAAATATGAAGTGAGTTGCGGATATTTGTGTAGCTGTTCTACATCACGTTGAATTTCCCCTCTGTACTTAATTTACTGACAAGTTTGATCGTGAGTGGCTGCCAGGCTTTGTTAAATGTTTTTTCTGTATTCATCTGAACAAGTGATTTTCTTTCTAAGCCTTTTGATGCGATGGATCATCTTTTTAATTTTACATTGAACCAGGTTTCCATACTTGAGATAAATACTACTTGTTTATTGTATAAAGTTATTTTCAAAGATTGTTGGATTGGATTTGCCAATATTTTGTTGAGGATTATTGTTCTGATTTTCATAAAGGATATTGGGTATTATTTCCTTTTCTTGAAATTTCATTGCCTGATTTGGTATTAGTCTAATTTTGAACACGTGGGATGAGGTTTAACGTATTCCTTATACTTCTATTTTCTCAAAGAGTGTGCAGAAAATTGGTACAAATTGTTTGGTAGAATTGTCCAGTTAATGGTGTATACCTGGGCTTCCTACTTTGGAAAGTTATTAATGATTCAATTTCTTTAATAGATATATGTTTCTTCAGATTGTCCATCATTATTCTTTTGTGAATTTTATCAGACTATATCTTTCAAGAAATTGGTTCATCTAGGTTATCAGATATGAATATAGGGATTTGTTCATAATGTTCCTGGATTACTCGGCTTTGTCATTGGATATGTAATGGCTTCTCATCTTTTGTTTTTCCTATTAATATTTTGAGCCCATTCTCCATTTTATATGAGTTGGCTAAAGTTTAATTAATTTTATTGAACATCTTAGATTTATCGATTGTCTCTATTGAACTATAATTTCAATTTTATTGATGTCTGCTGTCATTTTTTGTATCTTTGTCTCTCACTTGGCTTTTAATTTGTACTCACACTCTTGTCCTCTAAAGTGGATTATATTACTGACCTTTTTCTTCCTGATAATATGTGCTTTACATGTAAACAATTTCCTCTAATAGTTGATTTTGCTATATTGTACAGATTTTGATAAGTATCATTCTAATTATCATTTAGCTAATTTTTTTCTGGAGATTTTTCCTTTGATTCATTTATTACTTAGAAGGAATTTTTCAATATCTAATTAATCTGTAGATACATTAAAATTGCAATCAAAATTCCATCAAGATATCATCTGATTATCATGAAACGAACTGTAATGTTTATACAGATAGACAACAGACCTGAGATGGAAGGAGAGAAGCAAAATTAGAGTACTAACATTACCTAAATACGGCTGACTCTAGAGCTACAGACCCAAGACAGTGTTATGTGTCTAAAGAACAGACAAAACAATAATGAAAGAGAATAGTAGCAACACCAAAAATAGAACCAAACAAATGCCCTTATGTAATACTTAACCAAAGTGCCATCAGAATTCAACAGTGAAGTTCTGGTCTTTCTAATGAGGTGACACAGAAGTTGGATGAGAGTTTGCAAAATGAAACTGAAACAAAAACCACACAAACCTAGACTTAGCTCTTACAGATTTCACAAAAATTAAATTAAAATGGATTATAGGTCTAAGTGTAAATGAAATAGTGTAAAATCTTTAAAGGCAATTTGGGAAAATCTATATAACTCGGGCTTCAGTGATGAATATTTAGATGCTACACCTAAAGTGTAATCTACAAAGAGGAAAGGTTGCACTTTATTACAATAAAAAAAAACTTCTGCTCTGCAAAAGATTCTCTAAAGATTGAAAAGAATATCTAAGGTTTGGAGGACTCTGCTGGTTAAAGCAACGTTTGAGGAAAGTGGAGTCATTAAGAATAAAGGCAAAAACATCTCCAGATGATAAAGCTGTAAACCACTAGGGGACATATTAGGAATGCTCAGAGGACAGAATCAGTGAGACACGTGTAGAGATATGAGGACATTTACTGTAAGAATTGCGATAATAATTTTGATACTACTATAAATGTTACCTGGGGCTGAGTAGCTAAGTAAGCAAGTGAAGTTGAAATTAAGTAAAAATAAGATGTAAGTGAACACTTATATAAATGAGTGAACAATTAAGTAATGAAAGAACAATTAGATTAAGCAATTAAGAAAATAAACGATTGGATAAATTGGCAAGTAAGTAAATAAATGAATGAATAAATGAAGTCAGTGAGTGAACTTTAGTTAAATGAGTGTATCAATAAATAATGATGAGGCCCAGGTTCCTTTTTGTTTTGAGGGAACTGAAGTTAAGTGAGGAGGTTAGAGAGGCTCATGTGATATGTAATTTATTATGGTTAAAGAAACCAATATCCATGGTTTGCTTAATATAGACTTAGATGGTGATATGGAGGAGTATTTCTAGATACATGCAGAGTATCATTTGTTCTGTCCCCTGAAAGGGCTAAATCAAATGTCATCACAGTAGCAGAGAGGCAATCAGATCACGGATTTTAATGCCAGTTTCCAGTAATAAATACCAAACTCTTCATTTAAATGGCTGAGGCTGAGTCTGCTGCAGAGAAGTATTTTTAAATAGTATGTAGATAATATGTAGTATTATGTAAATATTATGTACTACTGTGTAGACTTACAAAGTAAGAACCTATGTACAAAATGTCATTAATGGATTTGTAAGTTTCTCCCTCAAATATTATGCTTACTTTGAATCAGACACTGTGATGTTCTTATGTTAATTTTCACTTTTAAATTCCTACAAGACTCAATTTACAGACATGCAAGCTGGACTTCTACGTGGCCTACAAATGAATGTCTTAAGATATTTACAGAAAATAAAATCATGGTTTAAATAAGCAAAGTATATAGTTTTATAAGATATAATTATAGATCAGAAGATAAAATTATAGTTTAAATTATAGAGCAAGGAATCAGAGGAAAGGCTACATAATTCCAATTTTTCATTTTTTTTCCCCAATGAAGTGTTGAGATTCCACTCAGAATCATTAACACAAATTTGTGACAGTAGCAGAAAATGGGACATTTATACTGTCAGAAAGTATAATAAATTATTTTTAAATTATTGAACTTAGTTTTTTGACTTAAGTTCTATTAATATTTTTTCAGGCAAGTTCAACATAGGCAGTGTTTTAAGATGGATTGTGCTTTAGAAAATTCACAGTATAATAAATTATGACACGGCATTTATGTAGAAAACCAATAACTGAAAGATTTTAGTAGGGAAATGTCTTAAGCACCGAGAAGATCTGATTCACTCGTTCTAAGAGACTGACTGTCCCAGTTCTGGCATAGGATTTAATTCTAAAAACAACAGTGACAACAACTGATAGCAGCCAAATTTTATGTAAGACACGAGCTGCATCCTTCTATGAGTTCTAACAGAGACACGAGCAATTTTATTCACAAGTGGGCATTTACTCATGCAAATGAATGTTAATCACAAAACACATTATTATAACAGCATCCAAACAATCATATACTCTTCAAACAATATCTACTAAAATAATATAATATTAGCGATGATGGTTTTGAAAATACATAAAAAGACGCTTTGTCTAAAGATCTATTTCAATATTCTAGAGCCTACAAAATGTGTTTATTCCCAAGTTTTTTTAAGGATTATAAATTCAGAATTGCGAAAATAACCCGATTGCTTCTTTCTGTGCAGTCGATATACCGATAGGGACAGCTGTTTTTCTCTGGATTTATGCCACTTCGGCAAGTTTAATTGGATTTAAAAATTGCTTTGTGGGGGAAGGGGAAAAAAAAATCAAGATGTATCATGTACAGGTACAAAATCCCTGTGATGAATGTGATCATTATGTATATCTAAAATATACCAATAAAATGAATTAATTTAAAAAAAAAATCCTGCTTGCTAGGCAGGCCACCCAGGAATAAAATCCCTTTAAGCCTTGATACTAGAAGCAAAACCCAAACTTTGAGCTTAATGTTATGCAGATTCACATGCTCAGGGCAGGCATCGCTGTTAACAGTGGACTGCCATTTTTCCAAGTAAACACATTCTCCTCTTCCAAATCATTTTAGAGAAAACTTCTATCTACAATTAACTATGTTGCCTGGAAATGTCACTGAGCTGTATTTATTGGTATTATATGAGCAAAAATATAAGAGTGAAGTTTAATTTATCGGAAGTTCTTATCGGTCTTTCACAGTCCCACAGTAAAACTTGATAGCTCTCTGATCACACTTTCTCTCTGTAGCAGGAAAGCCTCAGGGCCCAAGACTGGATTCCAACAAGAAGGCAGAAAATCCTCCTCAGCTCGTTGGAAATGGTAATGAGGCAGGTACTGGCTGACCCAACCAGTGCCTACTCACTCACCTTTGTAATCAAACCCCCTCCCTTCACATACTGTACCCATAATGCGAAAGCGTACCTGTGCATGTCTAGGAGTCAATCATAAAGAAATTTTCAAATCCTTTCTTTATAAGGGGAACAAGGGGACTAGCAAAATGAGATGTTGTAAAATCCTAGAAAAACTCTGAAATCACTTTGTTCAGGACCCAGGGTCTTGGAGTATGAGCTGTCCTGGATCCGTCGATGTAAATAAACCTGAGTTTTCCAACTCTCCTAGTGGTGCTTGGTTTCTTGACTGTCAATTTCTGTAAGAGTTCAGTGATATAATTTAATTGTCTGTCTATCAGTTATTCTTGTTAAAAGACTACTAAAAGTTTATGTGCAATGACATGTCATACGATAGTTATTTTCTTCTCTTTAGCTAGTATGTAATACTGAAAAAATATCAAATGCAGGTAAAATAATGCTAAGTTTAAAAATCGTATGGAACAAATCTTGATAATTTGCAGTCATTCACTATCTTTACCATTCTTGCAAGTAATTGTTTAACTTCATTTCTTGTCCGAATAGAATCTTTTCTCTTAGCTTATTGACTATGTATACAGGCACATGTCTTCTTAGTGGTGGAAAGGGAGTTGTCTTTGGCCAGCCATTCATAATGTTTGGAAACTTTCCAGGTATCCACACTGATGTCAACTGTCTGCTACACAATGTACATTGTTTCAATGTCAGGTTATCATTGGGATAGTTCCAGATGTAAAATAACTTTAAACCATGAGCCTTTCTTATCTGTTGTTTCCAATTATGTAAAATATCTAATGTATCACTAACAGTAGTTTCCTGTGTTAATAAAAGCAAAACACAAACAAAAAGATTCATATTTCTGAGGAAGATTCTCTTTCCAATGAATATTATAGTTTTACTGTACTTTTTGCTCCTAAAAAGACCTTAAAATTCAATGAATTAAAAGAAACCTTATGTTTACAGATTTAAAAAAATGGTTCATGAACTTTAATTGTTCTCATATTGACCTAACAAAACTAGGTCTAAAAATTAAAGATGGAAGATAACTTTAAACCTTTATTAATCTTAACTTCTATTTACAAAGAAAACAAGTACATGGAACTTTTATAAAGATTTTAATCCCAGGAAACATGCCATTTTCAATTGATACCTAGGTTTTCCTTTACTTTGTTCCTAAATTAAGTGCATTAATCGTCTTAGACAAACACTGGAATAGTTATTCTTTGCTATAAATTTTCTGTTAAATATCCAGATCATATTACAAAAAGTCAAACTCTTAGAGAGAAATAGTCTACATATTAGGTTTGTATGTAACCTGAACTTACAAAAATAAGATTGCCCTTACCATATTCCTTCACCCATTGCCTATTTTCAGGCCCTCAAAACATTTGTTCATTTCCCTACTTTATTAAACTACTGGACAGCAAGAATCCTGAAAGGAAGTAACCACACGTTAATCACAAGTTTTATTCCCACATGATCCAAAACAGTTTCTTAACCATAAGAATGGTGTAAATATTCAGTATTTCTAAAATAAAATTAGGCAAAAAATTTAATTCATCTTCATGCACGCCTGGAACCAAATGATAAAGACTTAAAATAAGAACTGTTTGGTTTTCCACATAAAGTTTTAAGCACTTCAACAAAATCATTGTTGTAATTTCAAAGAAAAAGATTTGATAAATAACAGAACACAATACATCAAATTGAATACAAGAATTTAATGCCTTTTACTAAAATATATCTTGAAAGTATTTATACTACTAACATTGCAATAAAGAGGTTTCCTATTAATAGTTTTGCTCATGTAAGGTTGGAGTAGATATTAAGGAAAGAACAGATTAAGATATGAAAGAAATATTCGGAGGAACCAGGTCATTAAAAAAAACAAGAAGTTAAGCTTAAGGCTTTAAAATTCTTTTAAAAAAGAGAAAGCAACATGTTATAAATCAAAAAACCAATTATAAAAAATTACAAAATATACAGTAGATCTAATTGTGATTTATTTGGTATTTCTACTTTGATTCCAATAAATGTTTCTTTTGTAGTTCAGGCTAAGCATCACAAGATTAATGGTGCCCTTAGATAAGTACCTGAAACTCTTTCAAGCCAGTTCCTTGGCAATCTGACCATCTAGGCTCAGCCACTGATTGCTGATAATTGATTATAGTTATGCAAACACTTAATACCTGCTTATCTAAAGAATCTTCTCTGGGTTCCTTTTTTCTGTCTACAAACTTCCTCAAGGATCACAGCTCTTCCACGTCTTGATTACGAATGCCACAGAGCATTTACTACACTACTCACAAATTTATATCTTTAAAGATATTTACTATTCTTCTCCTAACTCCAAGTAAATGTTCATGTTGGGCTTGTCTATGTATATCTAATGCATGCAAATTTGTGGTTTTCAAATTCATTTATGTTTCAATACCAAAGCAAAGTACCTAATATTTTGTTGATCCAAGGTTCTGTTTTGAACTCTTGGATCAGAAATTATTTCTCAGGTATCAGAACAATTATGTGAACTAAGAGTTATCTCAGGATTTTACTGGGAAGTTGTATGTGGAAAGGAAACAATACAAAAGGTGTCATCAAATTTCATTATTAATGTTTTAATAATGTAGCTCTGATTTGAGTTATTCAGGCAGATAATGTCATTTCTGTGGAAAAATAGTGGTATGGAAAACATATAGTATGTAAAGTCTCTGGGCTGTAATTCTGCTGGACACATCCTCTAAGGGAAATTGCAGACAATAGGCACCATATAGAAACATGTACAAATTTCAAATCACGTGGATTAGGATGCATTCATTTCAGTTCAAGGTAGGAAACTACATTAGAAACAATTAACTTTATGTGGCTCATAGAATCACTATAAAAACACATACATTCAAAATTTTTTTTTCCACCCAGAGATGTAAAAATCACAACATTGTTTGTTATCAGGATATGTAAGATAAAAGTCTTTCCAAACAAAAATGTAAAAATCATTCATAGTTCATTTTTAGGATATGGGATGAAAACACCTTACCAAAACATTTGTTACATATATTCAAGTCCTGACCCCTCCTTACTACCTCCAAACATTAATTTATTTGGAAATAAAGGAGCTTCAGGTGTAAATAGTTAAAATAAGGTAAGGTGGGAGCAAGTGGTGGGTTCAGGGGCTTAATCCAATATGACTGATGTTCTTATAGGAAGATGATCATATGAAGACAGACACACAGGGAGAGAGTGACAGGGGACGAGGGAAGCAGACATCAGAGACCCTCAGCTACAAAGTGGGAAACACCAAAAACTGCCAGCAACCAGCAGAAGCCGAGAGACAATGAAGAACTCCACAGGTTAGAGGGAACCAGGCTTTTCATCACCTTGGCTTTGGATGCTTAGCCTGTGGTAGTCTGACGCACGAAATTTCTGCTGTCCAAAGCTATTCCTCTTGTGATATTTTGTTAGGGCAGCCTGAGAAGTCGAACACATACCCCATCTTATATTTTAAAGCAAACTCTTCCCTAAGGCTCCCTAGATATGTGCCATTGTACTAATAACAGCTGAGAACGATAGTGGTGGCTTAGGGCTGGAATGAAATGGAGAGGATGAGAAAGGAATAATGATGGACTTCAAAAGCATGAGTTACTTTAATGGAGGACAAAGAGTTCCAAAATTAGATTTTAGCAATGAGTGCCTAATCACAAGAATGTAGTAAAATGCATATGGTGCAGTGTGAATAGGCACATTGTCTGATATGTGAGTGATCTCCCAACAGCACTGATAAGAACAACACAAACATATTATTGTTTCAAACAAATCTTGGTATGATTTCAGATAAGAATAACCAGATCCTTACAATACCATGTCATTGCTGGGAATAGGACGCAGAGTGAGTTAAGCAATCACTCTGGGCCCACCTCACCAACACAGAGGTCAAGGGAGTGAGGGGTGGAAAAAATGTAAAATGATTCTCAAAGATGATAGTACTAGGGCTAAGTCTCTAAGAATGAAGGTGAGTCAACCAGGAAAGGAATTAGAAAAAGGAATTCTGGTGGAGAGAGGACACCTCCCCCCAGAGACTGAGTCCTGTTCTCTAGATTTGATGCAAGAAGAAATCACAGGAACATACGCCGATGATCCATCCGTGAGCCTCCACATGTCTTTCTGGAGTGAAATAGTAAGTAAAACCTACAGCCATCAAAAATATACATGTTCAAAATATAGTTGACATTTTGATATGTTTAATTTGATTTCAGAATCTAAGGGTGCCTCTTAGTAATCACAAATGTTCATATATTCATGTCTCTAAGCATTTAAGAAAGATAAAATGAGGGGAAATGTCCCTTTAATCTACAATTTTTAATCTCGATATGTATCACACTTAGAAGTAAATAAAATCCATCTGATATACTATTTTTCTCATGGTCTTATAAATTTTACAGTCAGCTGTTTTATGAAGACATTCTCATTTTGAAAAGATGAGTTAGTGCTACTTGGTAATTCTGAACTGAACTTGGATGTTATGTCAGTTTAAATCTGAGGTTCTGTTGTTATTGGTGCTGTTGTTGTTTTGGATGATGATGTTATTGTTGTATAAGCCAGTAATAGCTCAGCTCATAAGGTGATGCTGAGATTTTGATCAGTGCTAGGAATCTAGTATAACTATCATGCGTCTGCATGTGATCATGAAGTGTAGAATTGTAGTATATTTTATAATAGAATAATGTTTTCAGTGAAAATATTTTAATAAGTGATTGGAAGTCAACAATTTTCTAAGTTAAATTTCTACTCTTTATTTTAAGACACAAAAGAGAAAGGGAGAGAGTTTAATGAAGAAATCAAGAAGATACAGAATCAGATAAATATGGCTCAAAATGTTCCACCTATTTCTAACATGGGCATCTGAGTAATTTCCTAGACTTTCTTTTTGTGCTTCTTCTTTCATTAAAGCAGGATATTACAATATTTACTCATGGTGTACAGCAGAATTTAAAAAAATGATGATATAAAGTGCTTTGTAAACATTAATTTCTTTTAGGGGATTAAAAAAAGTACAGACTTTCTTACCTAATTTTCATTTTTCAGGTATTTCACTTCTTTGAAGTTCCTGAAGAGGCAAAAGAATTAGATAACAGTGTTCATTTGTTCTTTTTATTTTGGTTTTTAAATAAACAGTACATTACACTGTAGCAGAGAGCTTAAAAAATATGTCTTCTGGGATCAGATTGCTAGTGTTTGGCATTAATTTCAACATTAACCACATCCATATTGAGATATCACTCAATTCCTACTACCACACTTTTATTATTGTAAGTTAGGTTAAGTTTAACAATGTTTTTGTACAGAGCAAAAGATATGCTGAGTTTAATATGGAAAAGTACCCAGCACTGGTGGTAAATTTTACTGATCCAGAGAAGGCCTATTCCACACCATGCTGGGCAGCAAGGATGCCACAGCAGTGACCAAGAGAGGTGTGACTACACAGAAAGAATCTGTATTTATTCCAGGCACGGGATCACCAGAAAGAAGCTTTAAAATGTTAATACTAATTTAGTTCAAGAAGAAAATACACATCTCAAAATTTACCTATGGTGGGAACATATATCTAAAATTCTAAAAGAAGTAATTTCAACATTAATCCAAAGTATAAAATAAATAGATTCATTCAGCATCCTAATTGGCACAACCGAAGAAGACAGCAAAAAGCGGTGAGCAGAAACTACCCAAGAGAAAGCACTGAGAGTAAAGATGTAAAAGAGGAAAAAAGGATCAAAAACATTTGAAGAGGTAATAGCAGAATTTTCCAAATGTTAATGCAAGATGTCAATTTGTTGATTCAGGAAGACACACAAATCCCAAGAAATACTTTATAAAGAAGGAAAAAGGTATCTAATCACAAAGTAAAACGAAAACAACAAAACGCTGGAGGAGGTATGAAATCAGACAGCAGGCTATTCAACAACAAAAATAGTTCGAAGAGGGCTGGAGATTTAGCTCAGCGGTTAAAGTGCTTGCCTTGCAAACACAAGGACCCGAGTTCGATCCCCAGCACCGAAAATAAAATAAAATAAATAAATGAATAAAAATAAAAATAGAAGACAGAAAATAATGGACTTACATATTCCATGAATTAAAATGAAACAGTGATCTTATATAAAAGTTAAACTTCAAAGTTAATGTCATTTGAAATATCTAGTTCACAGGCAGTGGACAGAAAGGCTTCATGACCAGTTTATCCATTAGAGGAAACATGACAGCTGCTTTTAGACAGAGAGCAAAGAACCAAAGAGGGATGAAGAAAATAATAAAGAATAATGAAATGTTCAAAATGAAAAATAGTGAGCTCATCATCGTATAACAGACATCAACTAAACTCTGCAAATCACAAATCAGCTTAAAGTAATCATACAATGACTCACCTCATACAAAGAATAACCTGAGCAAAAATAGCAACACAAAGGGTGCCCTCTAACGGTAACCGCGAGGCTGCCCATACATCACGTACTATTATGTTAAAATGAATTCATAATCTTATGTATAATTTTGTTTTTCTATTTTGGAATTTTAAGTAGATTCAAAAATATTTTATATATGTGCATGTGTCATTATTGATCAACATTAATTTTATGGGACCTTTTCATACTATTGTATGTACCGGTAAGTAGCTCCTTCATTTCTTTACTGTATAATATGTCTTTTAATAAATATGCCAAAAATGATTTATTTCATTGTTGGTTGACACTTCAGGTCAGGGATGGTGAACCTTTTAGAGCTTTCAGTGATAATGAACAGCTGGCTGTGGCATGTGTGCTGTGTGTCTCACCACTTCTTTAGGGGTTTATGTGCTTTCCCCATATGCATTAAAATTGCGGAGTCAATATATTGCATTCATAAATTTTAGGGAAATACAAATATATACAAAAACACAAAGGTAAATATTTCAGTAGCAATTAGTCTAGAAATATCAATGTATTTCCTCACCTCCAAGATTTATCTATTAATTTTACCCCAAATATGTTCAATGTTATGAAATTATAGAAACAATAAGGCAATTATGAATAACATTGGTGAAATCCTTCTTACCTGAAACATACTGACATTTTTATGCTTGATCAGGGAATTCTGAAGACATTTCAACCACTAAAGATTTAGATGGTCTGGCTAGACTGCAGACAAGGCTGAAGCCAGCTACATGTGTGTCTCTTGCCTCACTGTGTTCACCTGAGAAATGCTTACAGGTAGATGCAGGTGGACACAGGACAGACAATAGGTGCTTGTGTTTTACTAAAGGGACATACTGGTCTTGAGAAGGTAAAGAGAAAATGAAATGTCAACTCACTTTTTTCCATGAACATTCGAATCACAGAACAACATTCTTAATATCTGTCTAGGCTAAAATTTTCAAATATTTACTAAAAATGTACCCTTGACAAATGGCAACATAATCTAAGTCTCATAAAGTGCACAAAGAGGAAAATGATGTACAAAGAGTAAAATTATAAAGTGTGCAGAACATGAGGAGAAGAGTAGAAATGTTAGGGACAGCAATAAACAATGTAAACAGTTTTATCGATTATTTTTTTCTCTCTTCATTGCCTCTTAGCATTCTAACACCTTGGTCTGTTAATTCTGTAGACCCACACAAACTGTCTATCACTGGTCCTTTGTTAAGACTATTAAGTACATATTTTACCAATCCCTTCACACAAATAATTGTTAATACTATCACTTAATAGCTCAAATACTAAACTTGCTTACATTTCGTTTAAAAAGAGAAAAATTTTTATCATGTAATATATGTTTGTTGAAGTTTTGGAACTTTTCATGTTCCTTTGTACTCTCAAAGTAAAATAGTGAAATGAATCCTTTGCCAAGTAAATTTCACATGAATATATATTGCAGCTGTTGTATTAGTTGGGGTTCTCTCCAGGAACAGAATCAGTAGAAAATATGGATAATTATGCAACAAGATTTATTAGATAGGTTTACAGGATCAGAGGCAGGAGAGGCCACAGTGACTAACTGTATGCTGGAGAACCAGAGGATCCAGTAGCTGTTCAGCCCAAGAGAGAAGCCACAGAAAAAGAGGGGTCTGGGATGGACCCCCAGTCCAAGGTCAAGTCCTGGAAGTTCACTATAGGATCGCTGCTGCAAGTCTTCACTGGAAGGTTGAAGAAAGCAGAGACCTAGAAACCAGTGTTCAAAGGAGACAGCACCAAGGAAGACCAGGCCAGAAAGGCGGGAGCTCTTCTAGGCCCACTTCCTTCTTCTGCCCCTTTTTATTCTATCCAGGCTCCCAGCCTATTGGCTGATGGCACGTATGTCTAGAGTGTGTCTTCCCGCTTTGGTCTCCTGACCTATGTGTCAGTCATCTACAGTGATGCTCAGAACTGTGCTTTACTATTCCGCTAGATGTTTCTTAATTCAAGTTGACATATCATGATCAATGGTCATAACTGTTTTACACACCATGCCATACCCAGATCTTAGTATATTGTCTGGCATATATAAAGCACGAAACAAATAAGAACTGACTGAAAGAATGTAAGTGTAGAGTAACTTTTGAATTAAATCTGAGATATGGGTATTCAAGATAATCAGTAATGTATTGACTAAGTTATTCTTCAGGAAAAAGTATCTAAAATCGTTACTGCCTTGCAACAAAAGCATTTATTTGTTGGTCAGGCTTTGTATCTCTTGAAAGTTGAATAGAGAAAGAGCTCATAGCACCAAGTTAATAGAGGCTCCCTCACTGAACTGTGCATCTCAGTGGAAGATGTCCAGGTTTGCCAGAGCAATGAGAAAGAGGAGAAAAATCACACCTCTGATCTGAAGTGTTTCTACTTTAAAGGGAAGTGGTTTCATGACATAAAACCACCCCAAACTTCAAGATGGGCCTACCAAAACCCTCAGGAAAGAAGAACCAGTCGTGTCAAAGAGTTGTAATATTTTCTAGCTCATCAAGAAATTACTTACAGCCATGGGAGGTGGCACATTCCTGTAATCCCAAAATTTAGGGAGGCTGAGGCAAGAGAATTCAAGTTCCAGTGCCACCTAGGCAGCTTAGCAGGATCCTATCTCAAAATTAAACAAAACAAAACAAAACAAAACAAAACAAAACAAAAAACAAAAACAAAAACAAAAACAGTGACTGGGGATGTAACCCAATGTGAAGGATCTAGAGTGAAACTCCAATACCTCTAAAAGAAAAAAAAAATACAAGAAAGCCAAAGAGAAGAAAAAGAGGTTAATGTCACAATTATGTATTGGATAGAACTTCTACTTAGGAGGCTTTAAATGCCGTAGGGGAATAAGAGATGGAGGGAAGTTTATTGGACAGATGATACATAGATGAGCAGAAAGAACATTCCCAGTATAGTAATGAAAATTCTCAGTATAGCTTAATGAAAGAGTAAAAAAATATGGACTGGAATCTCGGTTCCAACTCTTACCTGCTATGTGCCCTACGAGAATAATTAAATCTTTAAATTTTTGATTCTTCTCAGGAATTGGCCATGTGATGACTGTCAGCAGAGTGCAGCATGGTGAGGATGGAGTACCTGCATTTGACTCTAATTGTTATAGTTCTGAATGACTCTCAGTGATTCGGCTTCATTAGTTGTAAAATGGTGACAATAGTATCAAAACTTTATTTTGTATTAGTACGTGTTTGTAGTACATGATGATTACATTCCTTGTGGGAAATTGGTACATGCGCTAACACATCTAAATTCCTATTTTTCATCCCCTTTCTCACCCCTCACCTCTTTCCTCCATCTCCTGATCTCCTTCTTTGAGAAAAAGCATCTTATTTTCTACTCATATCTTTTATTTTGCTCTTTATTTATGCTTTGTGTTCCTCATATAAGAGAAACCATGCAATATTTAAAGTTGGGTGCCTAATTTATTTCATGTCACATTATGGATTCAAGGTGCACCCATTTTCCTACAAATGACTCAAGTTTATTCTTCTTTATGTCAGAGTACAACTTCTTTGGTTGTAAATACCACATTTTCTTTATCCATTTATCTGTTGATGGACACATGGACCACTTTCAAGACTTAAGTGTTATGAATTGTGCCTCTATAAATAAGGGTACGTATGTTTCTCTGTAATATGATCTCTTTAAATCTTTTGGAAAAATACCTAGAAGGGGAAGAGCTGAATGAAATGAAATTTCCAATTTCAGGCTTTGGAAGAATCTCCATACTGATCGTCAAAGTGGTTGCACTAGTTTACATTCCCATCAACAGTGGAGAAGTGTCACTTTCTTCCCGCAACCTCTTTAGCATTTGCTATTATCTGAGTAGTATATAATTTAATTGTTGCTCTAAGTATCAAACAAGATATGAGTTTAGCAAGCAAAGCACCCTGAACTTGTGTAACTACTGCATACTAGGAATTAAGCTTAATTCATCAAGTTGTCTGAGGCTGACGTGTCGACGTTAGTGCTGGAAGGGGGGCAACCCATGGCAGATCACAGGCACTCAATCTTCAGCAATCCAATATTCTAGACACACCTTAAATATGCACTCTATAAGTGGTTGATTGATATCTGATTTATTTGGCAATGAAAACACGAGGGATGGCAATCAATTTATGTCAGACGAAAAGGGAAAAACAAAACAAAATCAAAACTGGTTTCTCCTCATTGTATTTTTTTTGGGAGGGAGTGAAAAAGCGTGTCAGTATAACCGATGATGGGCTACCACGTTAAGATCTTCTGTAATTTATTGACATAATTCATGCTTAATAAAATATAGAAAAATACAGAAAGTGATGTCAAGTTCTCCTTCTACACTATGATAACCACTGTGCCTATCTTGATGTGTGGCCTTAGAGATACGCATTCTTCTATGCAAAATAACATTTAAAGAAGTTCAAATACAGTGTCCATGCTGTCGGAAAACATTTTAAAACCTGAAAATAATTTGTGAAAATACTTATGCATCAACAAATATAATTCTTTTCTTTTATGCTAGGAGTTTTGTATTTTGTTTTTTGTTTTCTTTTGTTTTGTTTTTTTGTTTTTGTTTTTAAAGCTGTTGCTCCATTCTTTGAAAATTTGGGGATTCAGGAAATTACTAATAGCCACTTTGTGACAGTCATTTTTTCTTGTATCTCAAATATGCTAGTCATTCTTCAGTTTCCAATTAGCATATGAACCAGAGCACTCCAAACAACTAAGTGTTTTTCTTTATTAATTTTCATTACATATAGACACCGGCAAAAGTAATGGCTGAAAGGTGAAATCAGCATAGCAAATCTTCTCATAACACTCCTAATGATCATCTCTCTTCTAAACACAAGAAAAGAACTGGTATTAGACCCAAAGAAATAATTAAATAAAGATTGTGTTATACACAGGAATGATGAATGCTTACTAAATACAAAGCCGAGATGTTCTTCCTCTGTCTCAATTTATTTAATTAATTATATCTATTCTTTGAGAATAGACTAACCTGTCTCTAGACACATGCAAGAAAAGACAACATTTTTTTCCATTTGATCTTTACTCACTAATTTCCAGGCTGCATGAAGAATTATTCTAACATAAATTCTTTTTTTTT
>PVJO010019130.1:0-35049 GCA_004026905.1 Hystrix cristata | reverse complement strand
AAACCAAACAAAACCTTGCCAGAGCTGGAGACATAACTCTTCAGTAATATGCTTGCTTAGCATGCACAAGATTCCAGGTTTGAGCCTCTGACCACAGACAAAACAAACCCCCAAAACTCGCTCTCCCTGTTATGAGCATTTTGATTCTAGAATTTTGCCAGTGCAGACAACATTGTGGCGATAAGCATCTCTGTTCATGATTTCATATACTAGCACTTTTCTTTTTGTTTTTTTTAAGGATGTTTGCAGTATGTAATGCTTACATTCTTCTCTGGGAATAGGTGCATGTACTTAACATATTGTAATTCTTTTTATTTCCCTTCCCTCATTCTCTCCCTCCTCCCTCTATGTCTAGATCCCGTTTTCATTTGTTAAAGAGCCATGTCCCTGTTTCCTGTTGTCTTTTATTTATTCTGAGAAGTTCTCATCTAAGAGAATTGAACTAGATAGGGAAAAGGGGGATAAAGAAGAAGGTTAAAAGAAAAGTAAGATGAAAAGGAAAAAAATGGAAAAGTGTAAATTCACTTGTTGCAAATAGGGAGGGGTGGATGAATGGAAGGGAAGGGAGGGGAAGAAGGGAGGAAGAGGGGGGAACCAAGATGTATCATGTACAGGTACAAAATAACCATGTTGATTATGATCATTATGTATACAATGTACCAATATATGTTCTTGGTAAAAATTCAAAAAAAAAAAAAGAATTATATGCAGTTTCAGCTTGTGTGTCTGATTCTTTTGCTTAACATTGTGGTTTCAAGGTGCATCCATTTTCCTGCAGATGACTCAGATGCATCGTTCTTTAGGCAGAGTAGTACTCCAGTGTGTATGAGTACCATATTTTCTTTATCCATTCATTTGTTGATGGATGTACAGCCCAATTCCAAGATTTAACTATTGTGAGTTTTGCTGCTATAAAATATGGGTATGCATTTATCACTGCATTATGATGTCTTTGACTCTTTTGGGAAGATATCTAGAGGGGGTATAGCTGGTCAAATGAAATTTCTAGTTTTAGTTTTTTGAGCCATCTCCATACTGCTTTTCATAGTCGTTATACCAGTTTATACTCCCACCAACAATGTAGAATTGTGGCTCTTTTCCCACAGCCTCACCAGTATTTGTTATTGTTTGTTTTGTTCTTTTTTTAGTTTTATTTATTTATTTTTTTGACGATAAGCATTCTTTCTGGAGTAAGATGGAATCCCTGTGTTTCAATTTGCATTTCTCTGATGACCAGAGATGTTGAATATTTCTTCGTGTATTTATTAGCCATTTGTACTTTTGGGAAGTGTCTGTTCATTTCAGTTGCCTAGTTTTTGACTTGGTCTTTTACTGGGAGGGATCTGATTTTTATTTTTTTTTTTTTTAATTTTAGAGCTTAGCCCTCTGTAAGAGGAGTAGCTGGCAAAATTTTTTTCCCATTCTGTAGGTTGTCTCTTCGCTCTGTGGGATGTCTCTTTGCTTTTTAATTTGATGTGATCCTATTTGTTGGCTCTTGATGCTAGTGTGCAGTTGGGATGTGTTTAGACAGTCCTTTAGTGTGCTAGTGTTTTTCATATTATTTTGATAACTGTTAGAATAAAATCCTTATCACAGTTTTTGAGGTTGTCTTGCCATCTCTTATATTGTTTTCCACAAATGATTTTCAGAATCATTCTTACACTCTTAAATTTTGTAATACTATATAGTCTTCGGAGCAGAGAGGAAGAAAGGATTTCTAAGCCTGGGGCTATCTCAACTCCTGTAAAGCATATAGATGATCACACCACCAAAGCAGTAGAGGAAGTTACAGTTGAAAGGAATGAAAAGCAAATACCTACTCTTCCAGGTAAGTATAACAATATCCTAAGTTCCAAAAACATTTGCTATCAGATTGATTTTTAGGATTTGTGGAAGATTTTACAGATGCTGTTGCTATTACCTATGTGTGGATTTTTCTGTGTATGATTTTCAGTATTTTCTTTGTACGTAGGAGGCTGGTATAGTTAGTAGCCTTTCATGAATGTGTTTATTTTGTAGATAGAAGATACGTCTGGTTAAGAGCTACTTGTAGTGAATAAAGTTATTCTCCAGCATTGCTCATTACTACAGAAGAACATCAAGGGGTGAGGATGTAGCTCAGCAGTAGAGTGCTTGCCTAGCACAAGCCTTTTGTTTAATCCCCAGCACCAATAAATAAGTAACATTAGGTTGGCTTCAAAAATTTTAAAACAAAAATTATTTTACTTGTTGGAAATGTTTACATCGATATAAAGCTGTATTTAAGGACCTAGCCTGGGAATCTGTGAAGTTCTGAAATTGGTTGCCTGAAAGGCCTGGAGATTTTATTTCTGATGTCTCTCAGTTCCTTCTCTCAAATATATCTTACTCTGCTTGGTTAGTGGCAAGAATGTAGATATTTAGAAACAGATTTTACTCTAATGAGGAATAGTGGCTACGTGGACAGTCTTAACAGGGAAACATATGAATTTTCTCCTATGTTTTTTTCTCTGTTACTTTTCAGTAGAGAATATAGATTTTTCAGACCCTACCAGCCAGAACTGTGGAAAGGATAGGTGACCATGTAACTTGCATACTTGTTTCAGAGACTTTGGAATTTATAACTGTAAAGTGTACTCTGAATCATACATATATTTTGTGAAATTTTTAGTTTGGTTATTTCATTGGTTGCTTACATTATTATGCCGTATTTTCATAAAGTGAGTCCTGCACAGCTTGAATTTTCTTTGTCTTAGAACCAAAACCTGTGTATGCTCAAGTTGGACAACCAGATGTGGATTTACCTGTCAGTCCTTCTGATGGTGTCCTACCTAATTCAACTCATGAAGATGGGATCCTTCGGTAATGCATTGTTAAAGCTGTATTGTCATCTCTGTCCATTATTAAGCCTTATCGAGAGTAAGAATTTAATTGCTAACCATATTGCATGTACTTTTTAAAATAACACATAGTTTGATTAAGTTATTTTATTTAGCAATCTCATATATGATAGAGTCACTTAGAGCGTAGAGAAAAGCAGAACTTTGTGGATGTTTTCTCATCAGTGTCTCCTACAGAGATTTTAGGTCAGTAATTATAAGAATACTTTTTTCTATTTAGACATCAGAATTTGTACAGACTTTCTAACACCCTAGCATTAAATAAATCATTCATTCATTCTTAATCTCAGCACTGTTGATGGAATTTCCATAAGCTTTCTGTTGCCCTAGCATTTTACTTATAAATGAATATTTCTCCATCTCAGAACTTGTGACATTTTGGGGCAGGTAACTGTTTATCATGGAGTGTTTTCTTATGCATTTTGGCATGTTTAGCAGTATCACTGGCCACTAGGTGCCAGTAGCACATACCCATTTCTGACAACCAAAATTGCCAAACGTTTCCTGAGGGCAAATAACCCCTGGTTGAAAAGCTGTTCTAGATTCTAGTTGGCAACTGAAAAGTAAATTTTTATATCCTGCACATTTTATTACCTTATATTTTATACTTGGTGGAATTGAAATATAAGTGTTTTAAGCACAAACCCTTATGGTCATCGAATTAATTTTTGTTGCCTCTCTGGTAAAAGGGACATGATGTGAATAACTAAAAATTAGTCAGTTGCCTTGACCTCATTGTGTAGCCCAGGCTGGCCTCAAACTCGCAGCAGTCCTCCTGCCTCTGCCTCTTGAGTGCTGAGGTTACAGGCATGCACCACTATGCCAGGCTTTTTCATTTGTTTTCTGTACTAAGGAAGATTTGAGTTGTTACCTAGTTAGAAGAATTGTGTCAGAAGTAGGTGGTGTTTTTGGTTACAGTCTTATCACTGAGGCACAATACCCAACACCCATAGTTTAAAGGAGGAAAGGTTTATTTTGGCTCACGGTTTGTAGAGGTTTCAGCTCAGAGCTGGCTGACTCCAAGGTAGGGCAGCATGGCAGAGGAGAATGAGCTCATGGCAGTGTAGGTAGGAAGGAAGCAGCAGCACTCAAGGGAGGAAGAGGAATATATACCCTTCTGGGCCACACCCACACTGACCTACCTCTTCCCACCAGGCTTCACCTCCCAGTATCACATGCAGCTGTAAACCCAACAGTGAGCTAAGCCATCATCACACGCCCTAAAATCCCCACTCATGAGTACGTGAGGCTTTCAGGGGACATCTAGATCTAAACTGTAATAGGTGGATATCCCACAAGTTTAAAATTTTATGTATTTAATATTAGATAGCTGGTAATTTATACATTGTGAAGTTAGAGTCCTTTTATTTTTTTCTTCCTTGAGAATTGGTTGAAAACTTTTTGTACGTCTTTAGGGTTTAGAAAACTTTAGTAAGATTCTGGAGATCTGCTTCCTGAGCCCAAATACCAAAGAGGATTTGAGGATGTATGTAGGATTAGTAGCTGAGCCAAGAAAGGTTTGATATTTCATTCAAATCCAGTGAGTGGATTTGAGGAAAAAGGGTTCTGTTTTTTGCAGTTGCATCTGGTTGAGACAGTGCGAATAGGCAAAGCACAAAACACCAGTCAGTTAAGCCACATGAGACTGTGAAGTGTGGACCAGAGAGTGTCCTCTAACAGTGGTTTTGAAAACCAGATTTTGTTAAAGGGTGCAAACTGCACCACTTTCACTTTTTGAGGCACTTTAGATTGATCATGGTTAGAAGTGGATTTCTAAGGGCCTAGGGTCTAAGGACTTTGAAGAAATGTTTAAAAGAGCTCTGTACAGTTGGTTTAGGAGAGGAGTGTTTGAGAATTCCATTGACTATAGAAAAAGTAGGATACCACCACAACCAAAGGGGACACATCATCAGTGATAAAGCTGATGCTGTAAATCCTTTCAGGGAGGGATGAGGACACTATTACCCTTAGCAATGAGTGATCTTATCTAACTACAGGCTCTTACCTTTATGTCTAGACAGTGGTAGTTTAGGTTAAAAAAAACACCAGGTCAAAGGTGAGTACTCTATAAGTTCTGTAAGCTAAAATGATTTTTAACTAGTTTGTTCAAAAGAGCTAGAAATAACTTCCTCCCTCAATTTATTCATTTATTTGATTTGTGATTTTTAGTTATTTTCCTTGGCTTCTAATAATTTGATTATTAGTGAATTAAGAAGAAAGGGACTTTTTCTACAACATGAGTTCAGAATAGTGAACATGAGTAAAACAGTATGTCTGATCAGGAATGTAGATAGTTATGAGAACCTAGAAGGGAAATGTAAAGGATAATTTGTAATTAAGATCTGTTTCTGTCCATCCATTCACCTCAGGATCCTTCAGTACTTGTTTCAGGATGTTACAGAGTAGTGTTTCAGCACTACTCTGATAATAGGAATGTGCCTACCTCTGTCCCTCCGTATTCTCTAGCAGTAAAGGATCAGAGTTTGGATCTGGGGCAAATCCAGAGAAGCTGATTGGTTACGAGATTTTTTTATTTTAAAATTCCAAGAGGCAGCAGAGTAAGCGCACTACTCTGGACGGAGTCTACCATCTGCAGAGTTTGAAAATCACTGTCTATTAAATGTAGAGATCAGAAGCCACAGAGCTGGTTTTGACTCTCTGGTATTAATTTGTGCTTCAATTTTTATACAAAATGAGACTTTTTGGTTATCCTGCAGAGACAATACATTGTGAATTAGGGTAGAAAAAAATGGAATCTTTTTAACCATTGGAAAAATAACATATATACCTAATACTTTGTTTTGGGTACTGAGGATTAAACCCAGGGCCTTTGTACTGAGCTCCATCTCCAGCCCTTTATTTTTTGAGACAGGATCTTGCTAAGTTGCCCAGCCGGGGTTCACCATTGGGTTCCTCCTGCCTCAGCCCCCCAGAGTGCTGGGATTACAAGCTTGTGCCACCACGCCCAATTTCTAAGACTCTTTGACAATTAGGAAAGCGTTGTTTTATAAGGAAATGTTATAAATTAAGTGTGTAAAGCAGTCTTAACATAATAAGTGCTATTAAGTCTGATTTTGGATGCTAATACTGTCTTATTCAAGAAAGTAATGGGTTCTGGTAGGTTTTAGAAATGATTTTCACTGTAGCAGTTTGCTATGACTTTTCAAGCTTCTGTTAACTGTCTCAAATGAAATATCTGTTTTAACAGGCCCAGCATGAAATTGGTAAAATTCAGAAAAGGAGATAGTGTGGGTTTGCGGCTAGCTGGTGGAAATGATGTCGGAATATTTGTAGCTGGTGTTCTAGAAGATAGCCCGGCGGCCAAAGAAGGTTTAGAGGAAGGCGATCAAATTCTCAGGGTATGTCAGATTATGTGGATTTGAAAGTATGTGGATCTCTAGAAAAAGTCATCAGACACAGCAGACTTTCTGTGTACAGTCTCTTGAACCAGTTAAGCATCCATCAGCTCTAGTTTGTGCTGGGCTGGCTACTTCCCGTTCCTGCATTTGCTGTGATTTACTGCAGTGTCGTGTGTTACTACATAGTGTAGTATTTCATTTTAGTCAGTGGGGTGTTCATAGAACTCACAAGAAAATGAGTCTTAGATCCCTGTGATATCTACCAGATAGTCTGTTAAAGTTCATCTAAACATTCAGGGTGGCAGGACATTACCCCAGGTTACAACTTGCCAGTAAGCAACATCAGGTATTCCTCTCTCAGGGAAGTGGTCTTCGTAGCAGTCCACACAGCCTCTGGGACCTTCTTTACCCCAGGTAATGGCTTCGGTACAAGGAGATAGAATTTGTATCAGGCAGAAAAAGCTGGCCTAGCTTAGATGCTTCTTACCTCACAAGAAAAAGCCGCAGTTAAAAAAGTCAGGAAAGCATGGATCAGATGCAGTCTACAGTGGGATCCCCCACCTCTGTGCCCCAAGCGCCCCATTACATAAGCGGAAAGGAGAAAACCAGTTGGACTCCTATATACAGTTACTGGTGACATTTTGACAGTTTTCCTTTTGCACTTAGGAGCTTCTCACTTAAATACTGATTGGCGGACATGGAGCCTGTGTTGCAAAGTTGCTGTTACAGGGATGCCAAAATGTATACTGTCTTTTTTTTTTTTTTTTTAAATTCCATTTTCTTTTGATTATTCAGCAACTAGAAGGTAGGGTTGTATTGCATATTCATAGAATTAATGATGTAAAATTTTAATCTGAAGGATTTCTCAATAATATGTCCTTTTTTGGTGGGCCTCAATTGATTAGATTTTTGTAACAGGTAAACTTTAAGGATTCATTATACTACTCTTTAAATAAATTTTTACTTTCACTTTATTTACTTGGTTTCCAGTTATTTTGAATGAAAACATGTTATTTTCTCCAAAGTAAAATAAAATTTTCATCTTGAAGATATATTTTCAAAATTAGGTAGACTGAGAGAGTGTTTCCTATTCTTAAAAAACAACCAAGACTAATTTTGTGAAATCTCTTATTTTAACAGGTAAACAATGTAGATTTTACAAATATCATAAGAGAAGAAGCTGTTCTTTTCCTGCTTGACCTCCCTAAAGGAGAAGAAGTGACCATATTGGCTCAGAAGAAGAAGGATGGTAAGATACTGCCAGAAAAGAAATCCGTAAAGATTTAGAGAGGGATTATTCAGGTTTTGTTGTTGTTGTTGCTTTTTGTTTGTTTTGTTTGTTTTTTGAATTTTTGAGACAGTGTCATGCTGTGTACTCTGGGCTGGCCTTGAACTTGCTGTGTAGCTAGCTCAGGCTGGCTTGAACTCTTCGTCTTCCGACCTCAGCCTCTGAGTACTGGGAGTGTAAACATGCCGCCACACCCAGCAAGACTGATGTGCTATTATTAAACTAACTCACAGTTGAGTGATGGATGAATGAATTTGTTATCAGAGTTTATTTTTATTTGTTCAGGGGAACATAGTTGTACATTATGTTCATTAGCAGAGCCCAATAGGACCAATCTTTGTGACATAGTGATTTAAGTAAAATGCCAGCCAACCCTTTACAAGTCAGAAAAATTTGTAACTATCTGACCCTTACACAAGTATATTTTGTACTAATGTTTTCTAAGCAGTACACTCAGATGATTGTTAGCAGTATTCAAAGATTACCTAATTTTGTCTGTGCTGAAGTAAGTACACCTGTTACTTGGAATGCAGTTTCTCAGCCTTGGCAATATTGACCTTGTGGGCCAAGTAATTGTATGTTTTAGGGACTGTCCTGTGCATTGTAGGATGTATCGCAGTGATGGTGAGCCCTGTAGAGCTTTCATTGATAATAAACACCTGCCATAGTTTTGCCACCACCCACTGATATACAGTCCCCGACTTACAAACCTTTGAGTTGCAAACTTTCACAGATGCAAATGGACTTTGATTTGTGAAAATTCATAGGTGCAAACAGATTGTAGAAGTAGCTCACGAGTCTGCAGACGCTGTCACAGTTGTGCTGCTGTGTGCTTACTGTACAGTGTGATAGTGTGTAGTAGTACAGTGCTCAGTTAGAGCCCAAGATGTCTGGAAGTGTGTCAGAAGTGCATGAGACTCATTTTGTCAGACTTACAAACAAATCCAACTTAGGAACGTTCTCCTGGAATGGAACTTACTTGTAAGTTGGGGACTTACTGTGTAGGAACATTTCTGGCCTCTAACTCCTACATAAGTATCCTTAGCATACCTCCTTGCTCTTCATCAGCTCACAGTTGGAACAAGCAAAAATGCTGCAGTTAGCAAATGGCCCCTGGGGGAAGGGACAAAAAATTGCCTTCATTTGAAAACCATTGACTTAGAATGTGGAAGTATCTGTAATGTTTACAGATTAAATTAGATAATATAAATAGTAGGCATGTGTGTGGCTTTCCAACAAATTGCTTCATGTTTTTCTGCATCATTTTCCTCATGTGCGAAGGAGTCACTAAGAGTTCTCAATTCGTGATGTAATGGTGATGAGTACATGAGATGAAGTACTTAATACAGTACTGACACATAGTAAGAATGCTGCATTTATTGGATAGTGTTGGGTTTTTTGATACTAGTTTACCAACGATACCCTCACATGCTTTTCAAATTAATTTCTTACCCCCTAGGAATCAATAATGTGTTTGTTTTCATTCTTAGTTTATCGTCGCATTGTGGAATCAGATGTAGGAGATTCTTTCTATATTCGAACCCATTTTGAATATGAAAAGGAATCTCCCTATGGACTGAGTTTTAACAAAGGAGAGGTATTCCGTGTTGTCGATACTTTGTACAATGGAAAACTGGGATCTTGGCTTGCTATTCGAATTGGTAAAAACCATAAGGAGGTGGAACGAGGCATCATCCCTAATAAGAACAGGTATGAATATTTGGATGTGTCTCATAGAATGAATTAAATAAGTGATGATGAAAGATTTCAGTCTCACTGGGAAATTTTGGTTATGTAAAGAGTTATTTTTCATTATATTTGCTATACCCATAACTTAATTATACAAACTCTATTTTATTGTAATCATTGTGATTTATACTACCTATAAACTTCTATCCAGTATTTTGACATTTCACTACGGGTCTTTTTCCATGTTGCTTTTTATCTTTTCTTGCCCAGAGCCGAACAGTTAGCCAGTGTTCAGTACACACTTCCAAAAACAGCAGGAGGAGACCGCGCAGACTTCTGGAGATTCCGAGGTCTTCGCAGCTCCAAGAGAAATCTTCGAAAAAGCAGAGAAGATTTGTCAGCCCAGCCAGTTCAAACCAAGTTTCCAGCCTATGAAAGAGTTGTCCTTCGAGAAGGTAATTTTCCACAGATGAACTTAATACCTTTTCATGTTAATATGTTTAAGAAAGTAGAAGAATAAACTGCACCAGTAAACTGCACTGTTAACTCATTTTAATTTCTTCCCAGCTGGATTCCTGAGGCCTGTGACCATCTTTGGACCAATAGCTGATGTTGCCAGAGAAAAGCTGGCAAGAGAAGAACCAGATATATATCAGATTGCAAGTAAGTAGCCTTCAAGACAGACTTCCGATGAGTTTGAGGGGGTTTCTTTACCAGTTAACTCCTCAAAAATGATCTGATCTTATGGAATAAAAGTAAAACTTTTTGTGAGTAATTTATAGTTTACTGTATTCTTTTAAATATGGAGGGAAGCCTGAGTAATTGTGTCCTTATTCTACCAATTCCTTTTAATAAGAATAATTACCATTTATATTTGTGGCTTTGTAGGAAAACTGCTTAACACATGATCTTGTATAATCCTCAGGGTAACACTGTGAAGTAATCGTTAAAATATCCATACCAGAGTTCTGCAGCCTGAGCCCTAGGGTAGTTGTGGTTGGGACTGCCACCAGTCTCTTCAGTCCAAACGTATGACACCCAGATTATGGGATTCCAAACTAACCTTTGATCCCAGCACTTTCACTGGCTGCAGTCCAGTGCTTTTTAATCATTAATCGGACAGAAATACTCAAATATGTAAAATAGGGTAATAAAGCATGACTGATGCTGTCACTTGTTACCGCAGACATTTATAGTAAGATGGTATTAAATATTGAATACTGAGGCAGCAGTACTTTATATGCCTAATGCATTTTTTGCTCACAGATCCTTTACTTGTTTCATTAGCTTCGATATTGTGGTAGTTTAAATATATAAACTTAGTTATAATCACCAAGACTTGCTTTAAATTATATGTGAAAATTTATGCTGCATTTTTTCAATTATAAAAATATCATTCTATTTGGAAAAGTTTGAAAGTTAATTTTTACATATATCATCACTGCCCTCTTTCTTCATTGTATTTTTTTCTAGCTTTTGTAAATATATTTTTGCAAAATTGTATTTATTTTTATTTTTATTTTTTTTTTAATTTTATTTTAAACCAAGAACATGTATTGGTACATTCTACATACAATGGTCACATTCATTACATTAATTCTGTACCTATACATGATGTATCTTGGTAAAATTGTATTTATTTTTTAGGGTTTACATCTTATTCTCTTTAGAAGAAATGTTACTGTCTATCCTACAGTCAGTCTGTGGTTTGATTAGCCTTTGGTACATTTGTTTCAAATTTACATTTTACTGTTACAAAAGATATTGCAATCTGCCCACGTTTTCCTTGCTTGTTTATATACTGCTTTATTTCCCATGGGATTTAAATCCTTCTGACTAAAGAATAAAGCTTTCCCATATGATGACTTTCTTAGACAAAATTTCCGAAAAGGAAAGAATATACCATAGGATATTAGGATTTTTCTGTCTGTAGATATATGTAGTTGTTACGGCTTTCCTGAGGATTCAGCCAGGGTTTTTTTGTTCTGACTGGTATTATATGAGACCCTGATTAACATTTTAAAATTACAAATAATCAGAACATCTCCCTTTTTAAACATTGCCCTTCATTTGATTGGTAATGAAGTTGAATGAGAATATGCTATTTTCTAAAAATCAGGAGATTTATAGGCAAATGATAGTATAAATTGAGCTAATCAGAAGACGCTTATTTCTGTTTGCCCGCTCGTCTTCTTAATTTTTCCAGAAGAAATCTTTTTTCATTATTTGTACATAACATTTTACCTGAAAAGGTTTGTGGTGACCACACTCATAATTAAATTTAAGGTCCTTTGGAAATGCTTCTTTAATTTTATGCCCAAAGCAAGTATCTTACTTGTCTACTTCTAATCCTGGTCCTGTTGGGAAGCATTTGTCTAACCCAGTGGTTCTTAGCAGGGCTGAGTGGATGCTGCCCCATTGAGAGCTTTTAGTCCTCTCTAGAGACGTTTTTGTTTCTCAGCTGTGGATGAGGAGGGCCTTCGAGGTGGATTGCGTGCTGACTGACTTCTAGAGGGTGGAGTCCGTACTCTAAACAAGCCAGCATGTCAGTAGTGTGGGGTGATTGAGAAATTCTGTTCTAACTAATGAAAATATGATGTTTTGTCTTTGTCCTGACTTGGTGAATAGAAAGTGAACCACGAGATGCTGGAACTGACCAACGTAGTTCGGGCATCATTCGCCTTCATACTATAAAGCAAATAATAGATCAAGTAAGTTATTAAAAGGAGATCTATTTCACTACAGTCTGTAATGGTTTTGTTTTTGAGTGGGAAGGGATTTGATTAATTCAGAGATAGAAGGTAGTTTTCCTAAGATTACCCATGATACTCTATAAGAAAATTAAGCCCTTATTAAAAGGCATTAATTAGCTTTAAGGGAGTAGTTATTACAAGCATCAAAAGATGATCTTTTATTACTATAAGGAGGTGTCTGGCTGGGCGTGGTGGCAAATGCCTGTAATTCCAGCAACTCGGGAGGCTGAGGCAGGAAGATTGCCAAAAGTTTGAGACCAGCCTGGGCTACATAGTGAGTTCAAGGCCAACCTGAAGTACCTAGTGAGACCCTGGCTCAAAAAAAAGTATCTGATGTTCAGATGCAGTTAACAGACTGTATGACATCAGTGCAATGCCAGGTGTGCTTATATGATAGGGAATATAAAGAACATTAAATGATTACATGTATTTGCACGCTGAGCACACTTAATACTTTGAGCTTGCACATGTTGAAGCAAATTCTTTCAAATATGTTGATTAAACTTTTTTTTTAAATTTAAATCAGGCTAGAAATTGTATTGAATTAACTTCTGATTGTAAGTTTTTTTAACATGCTCTTGAAACATACTTGAACACAAAGGTCAGTTACAACTAAGTGTAGTGTATGGGCTGTGGCTTCCTTTGAAGACGATGATTTTTAATTAATGATGTCTTATCTCTGCATATGTTTTTCTTTGTCTCCAGGACAAACATGCTTTATTAGATGTAACACCAAATGCAGTTGATCGTCTTAATTATGCCCAGTGGTATCCAATTGTTGTATTCCTTAACCCCGATTCTAAGCAAGGTGTGAAAACAATGAGAATGAGGTTATGTCCAGAATCTCGGAAGAGTGCTAGGAAATTGTATGAACGAGCCCATAAACTTCGTAAAAATAATCACCATCTTTTTACAAGTAAGTGTGTGAGGCTTCCTTTCAGTTAAAAAAATCTGGGCAACAAAATGGAGGCAGAAATGTTATTTCAATACTAGTCTTCAGATACTAAAATGTGTATAACTTTGCCGGGATAACTTCCTGTTAATAGGTGAAAGAAAGAAAATATATAATACCCAAATAGAAATGCCAAATGTTTTGTATTTGAGTACCATCTTTTTAGTAATGGTAAGGGTTGAATGAATTTGACTGTTGACAGTGTTCTACCATAAAACTGCACGGTTCATTTATTTTCAGCTACGATTAACTTAAATTCAATGAACGATGGTTGGTATGGTGCCCTGAAAGAAGCAATTCAACAACAACAGAACCAGCTGGTATGGGTTTCTGAGGGAAAGGTAAGGAAGTTTTTTTTTTTTTTTAAATTTTTTTTTTTTAATACATTCAACAAATTATATAACTAGTCAAAAATGACTTGGGTTACCATTGTTTACTTACTGGATTAAACTGTTAGACTAATTTTGGAAAAGTTGGTTTTTCTTATTTATATTTAGGGGTTATAAAAATTATATTCAGTGGTGAGAGATACTTAAACTTTTCACCCTGTTGAATTACCACTCCAGTGGGATTCTCTCTTAAAGAATTCTTACATTATAAAAATAAAAAACAACTCTGCCTCTGTCTGACTAAGGAAAGACAACTTTGAACCTGGCTACAGTTTCCTCCTCTGAAAATCAGAGGATTTGGAAAGTTTTAAGTGTTTCTTGAAGTGCTGTCCTCAGTAAATTAGACTCAGGACCCACTTGCTCTTAAGGAAAGTGGCGGGTGGGAAATAGGGCCAGCATTCCTCCCGAGAGGTGTCATGATAGCCACAAGCATATTAAAGGCTCCGAGAAGTCTATTTGTAAGTAACAAAAGCCTATTTTAGGTACTTCTCAAAGTTTTATTTTGGGAATTTGTTTTTCCAGCATACTTACAGCATACTGTGAAATATTGAACAAAGCAATAGATTTTTTTCTGGCCTTGAATTTGGATTTTATATACAGTACATTCAAGTAGCCAGCCTTAAAGTAACTACCTTCACTTGTCAGCCTGATTTTATAGCAACCTCTGATGGGAAATGCCTATTTACTCACTTTATTTTTGGCGATTGAATTTTCTCAAAGTACACTGTTGAAGGAAGCTTTGTTTTTAATGTCTTTTATCTTCCTCAGATCATTGTGGTGTTACAAATATAAGATTTGGTTGTTAGGATAGATTGAGAATAACTCTGTTTTTTTTGTTCGTTTGTTTTGCTTTTTGTATTTCCTTGTTGGTTTGGTTTTTGTTGTATTTTGCCCCTGCATGGCCCCTTCTTTCCTCTGCCTGGCTGTTGATACAGATGATGCTATGGCAGTGCATGTTGCATGCTTGGGACCATGTGCCCTTTATCCAGAAACAAGGCCTGTGCAAGAAGAGATGTTAAATGTTTACATCTAGAGGTAATGTTGCTCTCATGGATAGTAAAGCATCAGAACCCATGAATTTTCCATTATGTACCAGTATGGACCATGCAGAAAAGATAAGACTGTTTTGAATAACTGACGTGTCAGCTGGGGCACTTGAGAGGATAATCAAAGTGGGGAAAAAACACAGCACCACTTTACAGCAACACACTAATTTTTTCTTTTGTGGCATTGATGATAAAAATTGCATTCTTCTTCATACTATCTTCTGTAAACTATACAATTCTGTTAGTATGCTTTGTCAGGTAGAATGTTAATAGCTTGCACTAGTGAACTCTTGAAACTAATCAATAAATCTTTTCCCAAAATGTACGAAGTATACATGTCTACCTGAGAGTTGGTTTTTTTTAATTCACAAATCTTTTTATAATTTCTCTTTGTGATATTATTGTGTACTTTTTTTGCCTGGTTTTAAAACAAAGGTATAACTCCCCAGCCTTTTTATGTGAGGGAAAATAGGTCATTTAGTATTAGGATACGTTGCTGTGTTTTGTAAATCTGGAAGAGTTGTTACAACTTAAATCAAGCTTCATTTCTCTTCTGCCCCCTTCCATTCAAATATATTGTATTAGAATAAGTAAATTAGTAAAGTAAAAGCACTTCATTTGATAGATCTTCCTGTTTGACCTAACTGCTAGGAAGAGAGTTTCGTTTTGCAAGATCTGACATTCTCCTATGTTCTGTGCTGAATCAAAAAATGTCATCTTGAGGCTCTCTTAACGTACAGATACACAATTTCCTTATGCAGAACAACCATGGTTCGTGCTTGCTTCTGCATTTCAAACCAGATGAAGAAGCTAGGTGGACTGGTAAATTCTAAGTTATTCTTCCCACGTTAAACAGTTCCCTGGCAAGTTAAACATTAGAGTTGATAGCAAGAAGACTTCTCTTCTGCAGCAGTCATTACAGCATTTACAAGCCAGTGAGACTTCAGCAGTAGAGATTCTGCTCTAACAGGGCAGAGCCCTGGCATTCTCTCTCCCCTTAGCCTGGCAGGTGTCCTGAGAAGAAAAAAAAAAAAAACAAAAGCAAAAACCCACAGAGCGGCCTGATACACCCTAGTCTTTCTTTTCAGGAAGGCAGGGTTCAGAGTTAGGCTCTTACAGAGCCACACAGAGAACTTCCATGGAAAGCTCCACTCAGGCAACTCGATTCCCAAGACCATGTCAATAGCCTGCTAGTTAAGCCTGCAAGTTAATAGCAATGCATCTTCTTGGAGAACCAGAGTCTTATGTAGGTCATGCAGTCCATGCTAAAATGGAAGAAAGACTTTCTGATTTTGGGATTCCATATTCTTCAGCTCTCATGTCTAACTGGGTGCAGTGTCTAGGCAAGCTCTTCAGAGACTGTTCTGTTTAATCTGGATACTAGTGTCCAATTAGTATCCAGTGACAAGTTCTTGATTTTAGTTCCATAGCTCCCATTCTTTCATACTTCTCTCTTTCTGATCTGCTCAGAAGCCAGTCAGTGTAGATGATTAGAAACTAGCTCAGTCCTTAATTACTTGCACAAGAGAAGCATAACTGCATTTCTCCCTTTTCATCCATTGGATACTGCTACTGTGAAAAACAGTAAAAAATTCTTATTCAAATGGGGCAAACAATAATTTAAGCAATCACTTTCTTTTGTGCTTCATAAAACCTTTAAGAGCCAAATACAGCTTTTTAAAAGTTATTTTCTAAGTATAAATGCATTACTCCTCACTGAGCTTGAACTGTAGGGTTTGTTTTTGTAGTGATCCTCATGTGCGCTGTTCTGTTAGTGTGTCCTTGTTTGTGTGATCTTGGTTTGGTAGTATTCTCCTTCTTCACCTGGCTTTGGGCTGAGAAGCTAGCGACTAGATTTTAGAAGCATGAGTAGTGCCAGATTCCTTCATTGTCTTCTGGGGCTGAGCCCTGGAGTTCAGCTTGTCCTGGCTAGCCAACCAAGCTGCATTCTTCCAAGCCCTTCAGATCTCACAGAATGCTTATGTGTGTCTGCATGTGTGCTCGTACAATCTTCTTGACATTTCCTTGCCAGAATTTTCAAGAAATCGAAATGATATATCCGAAGAAAAATAGCCTTTCAATCTCCCTTGTAAAATAAAGGCCATCTCTTAAAGAACTACTGAATAAAATTTTTAATTTACTTTTATTTGACCCAGGCGGATGGTGCTACAAGTGATGACCTTGATTTGCATGATGATCGTCTGTCCTACCTGTCAGCCCCAGGTAGTGAATACTCAATGTATAGCACGGACAGTAGACACACTTCTGACTATGAAGACACAGATACAGAAGGCGGGGCCTACACTGATCAAGAACTAGATGAAACTCTTAATGATGAGGTTGGGACTCCACCGGAGTCTGCCATTACACGGTCCTCTGAGCCTGTAAGAGAGGACTCCTCTGGGATGCATCATGAAAACCAAACATATCCTCCTTATTCACCACAAGCTCAGCCACAACCTATTCATAGAATAGACTCCCCTGGATTTAAGACAGCCTCTCAACAGGTAAGCAGCAAGCATTCAACGTTTTGCAGTTAGAGGTGCATTATTGAATTTTAGAATGTGGTGGTTGCATTAAAGAATATATTTTATCCTTTCTTCAGATTAAGGCGTAATCTTTGATTTCAGTTTGAGAGTATCAAGGACTTTACATTTTGTGTGTTCATCTTACACAGCAATATACTGACGTTTTCAAAAGAAGTTTACATGAGATCATAGTGTAACATTGTTAACTCAGCACACTTAAAAATGTATGTCTGCCAGTCACTGTAAATTGAAGTGGGAAGTTAGCAGTAAATAGAAGCACTATATTTAAAATATTTTAAACACTTCACAGAAAGCAGAAGCCTCATCTCCAGTCCCTTACCTTTCGCCTGAAACAAACCCAGCATCATCAACCTCTGCAGTTAATCATAATGTAAATTTAACTAATGTCAGACTGGAGGAGCCCACCCCAGCTCCTTCCACCTCTCACTCACCACAAGCTGATTCTTTAAGAACACCAACTGCTGAGGCAGCTCACATAATGCTAAGAGATCAAGAACCATCATTGTCGTCGCATGTAGATCCAGCAAAGGTATCTGTGCTGCAGTGTTGCACTAATTTGTTGCTCTTCATCAAACTAGCACATGATCATTTTTGCTTTGCCCTTTAAGTTTTCCTTTTGCTTTTTTACTGTGGGCTTAAACACTTTAATGCTAAATCGGTACAAATCATTTCAGTTTTGTAGTTTGCATGGCTTCCAGTATACTGATTATTTAAAAACAGGCCTTTTCATTAAGATTTGTGCTTAATATTTTTATTTTTGGTTTTCATTTTTTCCAGAATTCCTTAATAGGTACTTGAGATCCATCATAAAATAAACATTTGTATACTTCTGTAAATTCTGGTGTCCATAAATTTTCTTTATGATTTTAATTTTCAGTGGCAAAATCAAGTGGAATCAATAGTACAGCGCATTAATTTTCTACTAAATTTAATAATTATCTTTAACTCACTTTCATTTAGTACATGCTAAAACATAAAAAGCCTCTAACTGCACTATAAATTTTGAGCTTTCATTTAAAGTGGCTTTCTTCACTAATCTTGTCTGTCCTGGTAATAAATGGTAGAATATACTATTTTCAGATATTAAAATCGTAGTTTAATATTAGTCATAGTCTAGTAAAATAGACTATAGTTAAACATAAGTCTTTGTCCTTACATATGAATCTTTCTATACAGGTATATAGAAAGGATCCATATCCTGAGGAAATGAGACAAAATCATATTTTAAAACAACCAGCTCTTGGTCACCCAGGGCAGAGGCCAGACAGAGAGCCAAATCTGACCTATGAACCCCAACTTCCATATGTAGAGAAACCACCCACCAGAGACCTAGAGCAACCCACATACAGATACGACTCCTCAAGCTACACAGACCAGTTTTCCCGAAACTATGACCATCGCCTACGATACGAAGATCGAATGCCTACATATGAAGAACAATGGTCATATTATGATGACAAACAGTCCTACCAGCCTCGGCCACCTTTTGATAATCAGCACTCTCGAGACATTGACTCCAGACAGCATCCTGAAGAGCCCTCAGAACGAGGGTATTTCCCACGTTTTGAAGAGCCAGCTTCTCTTTCGTATGATAATAGACAACGCTATGAACAACCACCTAGAACCTCCACCCTGCGACATGAGGAGCAACTAAGTTCTGGGTATGACATACATACCAGATACAGACCAGAAGCACAACCTTATGCTTCAGCAGGTCCTAAGTTGTCTGAACCCAAGCAGTATCTTGACCAGTACCCACGAAATTATGAGCAAGTACCATCGCAAGGATTCACCTCAAAAGGGGGGCACTATGAGCCTCTCCATGGTGCTGCAGTTGTCCCTCCTCTGTTAACTTCCTCTCAGCATAAGCCAGAAGTTCTGCCTGTAGCTACCAAGCCACTGCCTCCACCCCCAACTCTAATTGAGGAAGAGGAGGATCCAGCAATGAAACCACAGTCTGTGCTGACCAGAGTTAAAATGTTTGAAAACAAAAGGTCCGCATCGTTGGAGAACAAGAAGGATGTGAACGACACTGCCAGCTTCAAGGTAAAAATGTCATTGTGTTTTTACTGTGTCGATCTGTGGGGATAGTAGGTAAAGAGCAGTTCAGAGTACATCTTGATTCTCCCCTCCCCCCAAGTGAAGCCACTTTGTAATTCTCTGTTCTTGGGCATCTCTCTTTTCTACAGCCTCCAGAAGTAGCATCTAAGCCTCCAGGTGTAGCCATCACTGCTCCAAAACCCACTCCTCAGAATCAGTTCAGTGAACATGACAAGACTCTGTACAGGTGGGTTTACTTGTGGCATTTGTGGCATAGAATTGACCAAGAATTTACCCTCGTGGTGAGAAGACCTTTCACTGTGCTAGTAGAGGAGAAGAGGATTTTGTTCTTCCTCAAATAAAAATCACCAGCTCTCCTAATTGAGATGCTGGTCCTAGGAAAAAATAAAGAGGTTTAGTAAAGTTCCTGTAACAAATATTTGTTATACCTGCAGTAAACAAATCTTTTGAAAAGAGCTATTTCTAGCAAATGATTAAAAAATTTTGAAGTCTTATTATTTGCATTATGTTTTTCTGTTTTAAAAGTGCTCCCAGATACGTGAACTCACAAGTTTTAGGCTGAGGAAACAACACTCAGATTGATTTAAATCACTAAAATTAACCACTTAATGAACAAGCATACTATTCTTGCCATTTTGGTAATAATCACATCAATACAGTATATTTTGAAGAGGGGCACCAAGGCTGAGAGGGCCTAAGTAGCATATAGGAGGTATTGGAGCTGGAGAGAAACCTGGCTCACCGCTCCGCACTCTGTGCTCTTAACCATGGTTGCATCCTGCTGAGTGACAAGACTGTCTGATACAGCTTGTGAATCTAGCATGCTTTATTTATTGACTGTACATTTGCACTTGGAATAGGAGGGAATTGCTATCCAGCATGTTAATTTGTTTAGTGACTTACTTTCTTCCCTGTTTGCTTTCTGTACCTACTGGAATTTTGAACAAATAGGGCTGTCTGTTTATATGAGACTGGATTAAAATTCTTTTAAAAATCCTTTTTAAAGTTCTTAAAGTCTGTCACTTACAGTTGTTAACACCTGATATGTATACTTTGAGCAGTTCACCACTATCTTGGTTACACTGCTCTCCTTTTCCCTAATTAACTACTTCTGACCTGCTGTGAGACCCCTTAAACAATTGAACTTAGTGAATTGTCTCAAAGGACTCATGAGGCCTTGATGATACGGGGTTTGGAATAACCATTTTGACTGGCTGCTCAGTTAGATCCTGAATAATCACAGTAGTCAGTGCAGAGGTCAAAATAAGATTTATATATTCTATTTTGTTTGTAAAACTAGCATGTAAAAAGTTGTACTATTTATCACTTGTTGCCTCTCAGGATCCCTGAACCTCAAAAACCTCAGCCGAAGCCACCCGAAGATATTGTTCGTTCAAATCATTATGATCCAGAGGAAGATGAGGAGTATTACCGAAAACAGCTCTCATACTTTGACCGAAGAAGTTTTGAGAACAAGCCGCCTGCGCACATTCCTGCCAGCCATCTCTCAGAGCCTGCCAAACCAGTTCATTCTCAGAATCAACCAAATTTTTCTAGTTATTCTGCAAAGTAAGTTATTTGACCTAAGGCTTGCCTTTTAAAAATGAGATGAAATATAAAGGCTGGTTGCATAGAGTCAATCATGTGAAGTTCAATATATTTTTAAGGGAAACAGTTAATATAGCCCATGATTTCTTTAGGCTCTAGTGGTTCCATATTATACATACTTTCTAGTGCTGGATGTACATTTGGTTTTTGTTCTTAAACTGTAAAGTTGTTTGCAATAGAAAATGGTTAAAAATCAAATGGTTTTGATTGAAGGGAGAGTACACTAAGAAGACCTTGATTTTTAGGTGACTCATCAAAGGCTCCCCACTTCTGCACACATGTTTAATGATGATTCTTTTCCTTATTGTTTTCGTTTTTTTAAATATAAGGGTGTGGGAGGTTTTCTAAAGCAAAAAGCTTGTCATTTTTTACTGGTGTAACTTGAAGGGACTTCAGAAATTTCTGATCCACTTTTATACATAAGGGAATCAAGATCTGGTGAAATGGCAGGGCAGAACTGGGAGGGACTATACCCTGTTTCTTGACTCTAGGCCTTGTTTTCCCTGTTTGTGCTGCTCCATTCTCTTGAGTTTTGTGTTGGTGTGTTTTCTTCTTGTGCTACTTTTCTCTAGCCACACCCTAACTGATAGAATTTATACCGAGAGTTGGGTATGAACCCAGGTAGACTCCAGCAGGTTCATACCTCCACAGAGCAAAACCCATACATACAAAAATAGGTGTGAGTTTGTCACAAGGAATTCATTTGTGCAGTCCTGAATGCTGTCTCAGCAAGATTCAGAGCTACTGGAGAATCTCTGAGCTTAGGGAAAGCCTCTGGGTCTTTGCCTGATTAGGTCACCTTGTCTCACCCCTCTGGTCAGTGCAACATCAACAAATGAGAGACCTTGTATCTGAAAAACCCCTTCATGGCAGCATCTAAATGGGGGTTCCAATAACTGGGACGCAGTTCAGCCTAACCAGGTTGACACATTAGAAGCCATCACATACCAGTTTTGTGTCTTAAGATTAAAAGCACCTTGATTTTCACTTAATTAGGTGCTTGGCTTTGTCTGAACCTGTCATTTATTATTTGTAATAGTTTTTAATTACCTCTCTTTTTTCATTTGAAGTGAAGACTTAAAATATTTTTCCACTATCATCTATTTAAATTCTTATCTGCAAAAGAAAGCAGTTTGAGACATATGTATATAAACTTTGAGTGCTGCAACAGAGATTGTGTTAAATATGGATAGTGTCTTATATCTTACACTCCCCTGGCACACTACTAGACAGGTGCCCAGTAACATCTAGGTGGAAAGATTAAGACTCAGGTGAGCTCACTTTTGGTGAGGTAGGTGGGTGTAGCTTGCGGGTGTGTCCTGTGGTAATCATTTTTATGTATGCAATTATGAACACATTAAACATATTAAAAGAGGGTCCGGAGTATAGTTTAAAGAGATGTTTTATTTATCCTATTTCATACCTGATGAATAATGTACAACCATAAAGCATTACAGTGAAATCTAAAAAGTAAAAAGTTTTGCAAAGAAATCAAATGAAAGGTATTTTGATTTTGTGTTATTTTTGCCTTTCTGAAAAGAAGACCTAATAGCTTGTGACAGGTAACTTTTTGACAGAGTCTTGAACACTGCTTGGTGGACCGTAGGGGCTCTGTAGTTACTTGTGGAGTGAATGCAACCCAACACAGGTCAGATGGTACTAGGTATATCAGCTGCCCTCCTATTCATGAACACAGTTCTGGGAGGAACCGGTGTTATATTGTAGTTTTCATAAGGATATATTGCCGTTGAAAGAAGCAGCATCACTTTTGTCTTTTAAGAGCTAAGTTTAAAAAATCAATGGCAGTTTGTTTTATGTCATATGGCATTATTAGATGAGATGGGCTGTGAGAATCAAGCAAATAAGGCTCCACCCACTGTTGGGCTTAGCTGGAAATGGATGCAGTCTTGCCAGGAAGGAACATACATTAATCATAGTCATGGTTCAGAGATACATGTTTCCATTTGTTGATTCATCATTACCCTGAGGGGATCAGTAGCTGTCATGTTGTATCACCCTTTTCTGTCTCTTTGAGATTCTCTTACTGAGCCTTTTTCTTCCATTGGGATATTTCTCTTATTCAAACCCTGCTCTACTGGGCGTGGTGGCGGATGCTTGTAATTCCAGCAGTCAAGAGGCCGAGGCAGGAGGATCACCATGAGTTTGAGCTCTGTGTCTTAAAAAAAAAAGAACCTGCTCATTATTCCATTACTACTACTTGGTTTGGTTCCTTTTGTTTTGTTCTTGAATTTTCTGACGCTGGCCCTGGCACAGCCTGGTCAAGTGCTCTATCACTGAGCTGTGCCTCCAGCCTGGTTCATTTCTTTTCTCACCATTAGCAGCTGCAGCAGAGGTGGGTAGAGGTTGGAGAAGAGTGAAGCCCAAACACATTGCTCTTCACTGGCAACAACAATTAAAATATATGGAGAGCGGGTATGCAGGGAGAGCATAACTAAGTTACTGTGTTTTAATATATTGGTAATTTCCTTGGCTAACAGAGTTAGCGATGTTTTTATTTATGAACCAAATTATGCTGACAATGGTGGATGTTGGTTGATATTTTAAAATGACATTTGAGTTCCATTTGCTGTAGATTTACTTAGTTAGATTGACGATTTTCTTTCATTTTTCTGTTGCGCTTGCTTTGCCATCACCTAGATTTCTTGGCTCTTACACTAGCTATGACTACTTGAAAAGGAACGTCAAGTGGTAAGACTGGCATTAATGTGAGGCTGTTACATGAGGTGTTCCTCACTGTGTCATTGGCATTATGTGCACTCAAAGATCTTAACATCTTAAAATGCTTAGTTTAAATGCTTGAAAGCAAGATAACAGCATAGTTTTAAAGCTAATCATAAGACTAAACTTCAACAAAAGTCTTCTATGAAAAGAAACGTACATTCCAAACATGTATATTGTTGTTTGTGCACATAAAGCCAGTGTAGCTTTGATATTGTGCCATAAGGTTTAGATGGCAGTGTTGCAATTGTGGGTTTATTCAGATTTCTTTTGTTTGAATTTTATGTGTTAAATATTGACAGTTGGCACTTTGAAAAGGATACATGGCACAATTTGACTTAAATGAGCCCTGTAAAAAATAAAGAATATGCGCTACTCTAGCAGTCATTAAACAAAACAACAACAACAAAAGATTAGGTAAATTAAGGGCAGATTTTAAAGTAAAAGATGTTTAGTTTTTTAGTGTCACTGTAATACATCTGTGCCCTTTCATTGACCAATTATCTGTGGCTGCTTTTTTAATGTCAAGGTTGAATAGTTGTACAGAGGCTATATGGCCTAAAAAACCATAAACATTTACTTAATCTGGCCCCTCAGTGAAAAAGTTTGTCAGCCTCTGGTCTGTGACATCATTTTTTATGAGTCTCCTAAGTATGCCAGACACCAAGGCTTTTCGTACCTTAGATAGAAAATCAGAAGTGGGTCTAAGGAGGACTTGTGCCAAGATAATATTTTTCAGAATACAGTATTTACAAGACTTCCTCATGCCTAACCATTACTGTTTTTTGTAAATACCACAATTTTAAAAAGTATACCCAGAATTTCATCCACCTTTTGGTTGCTATCTTCTGGATGTTTTACTAATACTCTTACAGTATCTGTGCTGTCTTGACATTTCTTGTGCTGATGAATGGTTGAATTTGTTTGTACATTTTGGTAGAGTAGCTACCCATAGTCACGATAAACTGTGAAGTTTCTAGATTTTGTTTTAAATGTAGAGATTCTTGGAGGAATGAGAATTTGTTTTATAAATGAGTCTATTTACGAGTGTTGGTATTTTTTCCATTTTCTAAATAGGGGAAAACCTGAAGCTGATGCTGGGGACAAATCATTTGGTGAAAAGCGCTATGACCCAATCCAGGCTGCCCCCCCTCCTCCTCCGTTGCCCTCACAGTACACACAGCCAGCTCAGCCCACCGCCAGCTCTTCTCTCCACGTGCACCCCAAGGGACCACATGGGGAAGGTAGGGGGTTCAGTGATCAGGGTATCACTGTGACATAGTAATACTTGGGAGTTTCAGTTCAGAGAATGCTAAAGGTCAGTGGTTTCTGTGTAAAAACTACACACTTGAAACCTTTGGTCTACAAACAGTAGAAACTAAGGAAAATGTGTCTCCTGTTTTTATGACTATGACCATTATACTGGCCAAGCCTTTTAGCTAAATAGAGTTTAATCTTTTTTAGCACAGCTTAATTTTATGTCAGTCTCCAAATTTTATGGAAGTAGTATTTGTTTACCAGTATGTCTGAATTTAAATACTTGAAGAGTAGGTTGTAAGTGTATTGTGTCTTCACACTTGGACATAGAAAAGCCAGGAAGTTTCACATTAACTGTATTGCATAGCACCTTGCCTTTTGCAGTTACATGCTATGGTGAAATTTCAACAAAGTAGATGACATATATCCAGTTTTTTTTTTTTTTTTTTTTTGTGGGGGTGCTGGGGATTGAACTCAGGACCTTATACTTACTAGGCAAGCACTGTGCCCCTGAGCTAAATCCCCAACCCCACATATGCAGTGTCATTAATTTGAATAAACACATGATAGTACCCGAAGAATATAACACAGATTATCCATTCTCCTGTTGACCGACATTACCTACGATTTACATAGGAGTCAAATTCCAGGGTGTGTCTTCAACTACACAAGTTACAGTTCTCAATTAATACTACTTTCATTAAGATTTTCTTCACAAACTATCACATGTGCAAATAAAGGCAGTTTTAATTCTTACTTTTCCATCTTTATGCCTGTTCTCCTTTTCCCTTACTTTATAGTATCGGCCAGGATGTCCAGTGAAGTGTGGAATAGAAATGTAAACACAGACATCTTTTGCTAGTTTGCCATATTAAGGAGGAAGGATTGACTGTTTCACCTTTATGATGGCAAAAGGTTGTTTCATACATACTGTGCATCATATTTAGGAAGTTCCTACTTTTTATAGTTTGCTGAGAGCATTTTGTCAAGTTTTTTTTATGTATTAAGATCATATGATGTTTTTCCTTTATTTCCCTAAATGTGATAAGTTACATTACATTCATGAACAATTTGGATTAATAGTTTTCTTGTGATATTCTTACCTGTTTTTTTTTTTTAACCAAGTTTTTGCTAGTTAATAAAAGAGATGTCAGACATGTTCTCACTTTCTCTGTTTTCTCAGAGTTTGTAAAGCATTGGTATTTTCTTAATTTCATAGAATTCACATTACTCTTTTACACTCCCTCCAACAGTGTGTGGTTGTTCCTGTTGTTCCATATCTTCTCCAACACTTGGCATTATCAAACTTCTCAGTTTTGCTATTCTTATAGGTAGGATGATGCTATTTACTTTTTGTTTTGTTGCATTTTCCTAATAATGAGGTATGGATTATCTTATTGTACAGTAATTAGGCATTCTAGTTTTCACTCCTGTTTTTGCTCATTTCCCTATTTTTGGTCAGGTTAGTCTTACAGATATTAGGTGCCCTTTATAGCTTTGAGGTACTAATCCTTTATCAGTTTTACATCTTGTAAATAATACCTTTTCCCAGTACGCAGCTTTTTTAAAATTTTAATTATGGCGAGTTTTCAATCCTGAAATTTTTAATATGGTCAGATCTGTCTTTCTGTTTCTAATTTGTACAGTTATTGGAGAGGGGTTACTTACAGCCTGATCTGAATCTGAGACGGGAGGGTGTGCACTGACAGCACCACCTGTGTCCCTCACCATCAGACACAGTCCTGAGGGCTCAAGAGCCACACTGGGTTCTGTGCTGCCAGACGAGGGCCAGTTAAGCCAGGAGGGACATCACAGGGGCTGTTTAAACTTCTTTCAGGAAGTTTTAAAAATGCTTATGTTTATTTTTCAGGTAATTCAGTATCATTGGATTTTCAGAATTCTTCAGTGTCAAAACCAGACCCACCTCCGTCTCAGAGTAAGCCAACAACTTTCAGACCACCAAACCGAGAAGATACTGGTCAGACTACTTTCTATCCCCAGAAAAGTTTCCTGGATAAAGCCCCAGTTAATGGAGCTGAACAGACTCAGAAAACGGTCACTCCAGCGTACAACCGGTTCACACCCAAACCATATACAAGTTCTGCTCGACCTTTTGAACGCAAGTTTGAAAGTCCAAAATTCAATCACAATCTTCTGCCAAGTGAAACTGTACATAATAAACCTGACTTGTCCTCAAAAGCCCCCACTTCTCCAAAAACTCTTATGAAAGCACACAGTTCAGCACAGCCTCCTGAGTTTGACAGTGGAGTTGAAACTTTCTCCATCCATGCAGATAAGCCTAAGCATCAAGTAAATAACATCAGCACAGTGCCTAAAGCTGTTCCTGTAAGGTAAGGTACTTTTTCACCTTTGCTTGGCATATTGGCCCTGTGATTGGTGTTAAGTGAATTTGATGGAGTTTATATAATTTGGAACTTTTTAACTCTACCTATAAAAGAAACAAAGTAGCATTGCAGTGAATGCTATTATGTACAGCACGGGTGTCCAACTTTTTGGCTTGTCTGGGCCACACTGAATGGAAAGAAATTGTCTTGGGCTGCATATAAAATAAACAATATAGTTTATGTATATAAGGAACAAAACTTCTGGTTTTTTTTATATTTTAACTTATTAAATTATTTCGCAAAATAATACAACCCTAAATTTAGTGGTTAAATTAAGCAACTTACATCTCTTTTCTTAATAACAATAAATGCCTATCTTCACAGGCACATTCAAGGAGACAGGTTGAAATACTGTTACCAGTAATTGCTGCATTTTGCTTGCCAAGCCACACAAGCATGTGTGATGACTGATACATACAGGTTTCTATCTACTCACTGCGCGTGGTCAGTACTGCAGTGTGCCATCCCCTGTAGTGTCCTGTTGTCACCTGTACAGTTCATGCTGAGGTGAATGACAAGGGAACAGTTTGCCCAGGGTCACAGCATAGCTGGGATGAGATGAGTCTGTTCTAGCCCCTGGTTATATGACCTCTTAGAAGATGAATGTCTCAGAAATAAAAATATCTCTATTCCCCATTCACTGTTCAGCAAGGATGGCAAAAAAGAAATGTAATGACCTCAAAAGGGCTGTTAAAAACAGTAGTTAGAAGTCAGGTAGCTGAGCAAATAAGACAAAGCAAGCCCACCTGAATCCTTACTTGAGCTATTCTTTCTTTCTTTCTTTCTTTCTTATTAAATAATGGTTGACCAGATCCGTCTGGACACTTAGCAGTGGAGTCTCCTAACTACAGTTATGTTTCAAGCCAGCCATGAAGCAGAAGCACTTGCAGGCAGAACCCAGGGTCAGGAGGGCCACCCGCAGTCTGCTTCCCAAGAGAAAGGAGGCTTGTGTCAGTCTGCTGCCTTTGTGTCTGCACTTCATGAGTAGTCAGAATGGGGCTGCTGCTGTGGAGGGGCTGGTTAGGGGTACTGCTCAGGTGATGGGCTCTGCTCCTTGGGATATTGTCATAGGAAATCGTCCATGACATGCAGTCATGCTGGAATGAAGCTGCATCTCCTATATGTTTTGCTCCATTTTTCTGCTCACCTTTAAGTCCTGGCTTGAAACTCTACTCTTGAAGCCTAAGATGCCTTTAGTTATAAGATGCACTGTTATTTTCTGTATCATCAAGAAGAAAAAAAAAATGCCACCAGTTAAATAATGAACATGAAATTTAAAGTACCGGGTTTATAGGTGCTAAAATGTGCTTCTTAAAACCCATAGTAGTTGAGTGAACAAGGTACCAGGTTTATACATTCAAATTGCAAAATAGGTAATTATGGTAAGTTAACTAGTTGATTTCAGTAATAGAGTTGATATCTCCAGGAGTAATGTGTTCTCAGTTATCCCTGTGATAAAATCTTTTACTAAAAGTTTAAGTAACTCATGATTGGAACAATAAGTGAAACTACTTACTATGATAGCAATAAAAGAAAAACTCCTGTATATGACTGTGAATTTACTCAATAGCTATTTCTGAACTCTCAGTCCTTCAGCTGTGGAAGAAGATGAAGATGAGGATGGTCATACTGTGGTGGCCACGGCCCGGGGCATATTTAACAGCAATGGTGGGGTACTGAGTTCTATAGAAACTGGTGTTAGTATAATTATCCCACAAGGAGCCATTCCTGAAGGAATTGAGCAGGAAATCTATTTCAAGGTCTGTCGAGACAACAGCATCCTCCCACCTTTGGATAAAGAGAAAGGTAAATGTGTTTATTTTTCTACTCAGTAATTTAAGGGTTGCTCTGTGCACACTTGAGAGCATATAGCGCCCAGTCAGGGAATAATCTAGCAGCTTCTTTTCTGCCTTTACTCTAGGCCAGTGGTGGTGAACCTGTGGCCTGCCTGCCACAGCAGGCTGTTTGTCATCAGTGAAAGCTGTGAAAGGTCACCGTCCCTGCTCTAGGCCAACCACAGTTTGTTCCTTCCATCGAGAAGGGTCACCCAGATGAGCTCTGAGTGGTGGCATAGGCATGTGTAAGTGGTCCGCAGTGGTGCCAGAGACCTTCTCCAGAACATGCTGCACTTTTTAGTGTGAAGTCAAAAGTGACAGCAAATGACTGGTCATTGAGCATAATTGAGCATCCCCCACCCACACTTGACTGCCAGGCAGTCTTGGCTAACATAACCACATTTGCCTTTGAGTTAGTCACCCCTTCCATTTTTGAAGATGGGTTAGGAACAGCCCTGAACCCCCAAGAAAGGCTGTATCCCATGTGTGACCTGACTGCGGAAGGCAAGCCTCGTGGGGCAGGCGCTGGCTTACTAGAAACTAATAGTAATAAACTCCTGCAGAGTAAATGAAATATTCTTAGAGGATATCACAGTATGTTTCTGAACTTCCGGAGGGACTCACAATACTGTTATTTTCAGTCTTCCTGAATGTATCAGGGCGCTCTTGGACTTCTTTTAGCATTGTTTAGTAGTGCTTTGCTTCCATAAATACATTATTTTGTCTCACTTTTTTACATTTTGCCAGAATACTAACATCTGATTCTCTAATTTTGGGATGTTTTGTCTTAAAAACTAATAGCCATGTGTGAATTCCTTCAACCAAGGCTGCGGCAAACTTTTTTAAATGGAAGATACAAGTAATATTTGTAAAAAGTACATTTGATTGGTTTATGCTATAAATCTGTGTGATCCATAGCACAAAACATGTTACTGTTCAGCTACACGTGACTAACTACATGTGGCTATTATGAATTGAAAGGTGCTAAAAATGTAAAATTCTGATTTTTATAGATTTAATATATTGATTACATGTTGAAATAATAATGTTTGTTAGAGTTCAGTGAAATATTAAAATTGATGGCAATTGTTTCTTTTTATTTTCTAACACGACTACTAGAAACTTAAATGGCATTTGTGGTTTTAATTATATTTTTCTTAGTACGGCAGTAGAAGGCTAATACAAAAAATGGAAGGAGGGTGAGGATACCTGTGTGTCTAAAAGGAAGATTGCCGTCTTAGTCTCATCCATTCATTCACTTTCCTGACTGCAGGTGAAACTCTGCTGAGTCCCTTAGTGATGTGTGGGCCCCATGGCCTCAAGTTCCTGAAGCCAGTGGAGCTGCGCTTACCACACTGTGCGTCTATGACTCCTGACGGTTGGTCTTTTGCTCTAAAATCATCCGACTCCTCGTCGGGTATGCTGTCTTCACTCTGTCCTTTGGGGCTCTGGGTACTGTCATTGATTAATACCTGGCCTGATGTTGCTCCCTGTGCTGTTTTTAGCAGATCTTTACCTCTGTTCCTGTGGCCTTGTAGGCATCACCAGTGTTTTCAGATTTCTTCATGGTACATACATTGTAAGTGAAGATGGAAAGGTAGAGACATTTCTGCCTTTTAAAAGAATTGACGATGTGGCCAAAAATTGACAAATTATTTTGTCTTTCAAAATTTTCCAGATGTAACAGATTTGTTATTGTCCTATACATACATGCATTTTTATCTTACTACTAAAATGATTTTATTCATTTATGTAATTATTTCATTTTTGGTTACTATTCTTCATTTATCTACAAAGCATGTATACTGGAGAAAAGAGATCCACTGTGAGCATACTTGGCCATGATTTTTCAGTGTAAAAATTCTTTAAAAAAACTTCTGTTGTACACTTTTTTTAAATGATGTTTTTCTCTTAAGATCATAATTTCAAAGCTTCCATTACATTTCCATATTTCTCTCTTCTTGGGTGATTTAAGTCAGCTACCAGTTGGAGCTGTCTTTACTATTAGTATAGATCACTTTAAGAGAATGTGTATAGAAAAATAAGTATTTAAAACTTTGAAAATTTTGATAAATCAGGTGGACAATACTCAGTTTGGTGCAGTATAGAGATTTGTGGAATAAAAATTATAGTAGGAGCATATTTTACCCCAAAGGAAAAAAAATGTGCGTGTGTGTGCGCATAATAAGTGATTTCCAGATACTTACGTGAATTATAATTTATTTCCACATTTGTTATTTCCAGTGTCTTTGTGATAGAAGACAAGTTGTATTGCAACAATGTACTTTTTCTGTAAATTTGAGCATATTCATCTAGAAAACAAATGTACCTTTATATAATCCTGCATGACTTTAGACATATTGCTACTGTAAGTTTGTTCCAAGTTGTCAGTATAGATCTTGACAACTACTGACTTAATCCTAACAAAAGCTAATATCTTGGAAAGAAACACAGAACTGAAAATGAGATGCTTTTCGTTTACGTCCAAGGATGTCATAATACTATCTCATTGCTTGAACACTTTGTTCTCTAGAGTAATACATAAGTCCATCTGTATCTGTGAAATTAAGTCACTCTTTTTTTAAAAAAACACCACAGATCCCATTATAACATGTTACTGACCGGCACTGGTGCAAACAGGGCACACAGCTAGTGTTATCTACATTCTGACCAAATAACCATTGATGTAGAGACGGTCCTGTGCATTGTAGCATGTTTAGTGGCTGCTCTGGCCTCTACCCCTAAAGCCGGTTGTGACAAGCAAAACCGTCTCCGGACAATGTCCCATAGGCACAGAATCACTCCTGTTGAGCGCTGTTGCTATAAGGGAAGCAAGTCAGCAGTTTTGATCCTCAGCTTGCTTGGATACCACACACACTTAACAGTTGTCCCAACTTTCCTTCGCATTTAATACCCGCTGCCGGGGTTCTTAATGGTAACCACAGATTTCGAAACACCAGGAGTTTTACTCAAAACTCAAATGCCCAAGACCTGCTTCAGGCCTACACAGACTGTGAGTGTTAAAGCTCCACAAGTAATTTTGCTGTACAGCCAGAGTCGGGGTCGGCAGCTCTGGTGTTCAGTCTTGGGCTGGGCTGGCTGGCTGGATTGGGTTGGATTTGGCTTGCTTCGGTGTGCTTTGGTTTGGTTTGATTTGTTAAGGGGGAGGAGGGTCTTCAGGAAATAGATTCTGCAGAACTTTCAAGGTTTCATCGGTTGAATATGACACATTCGCTCTCACATTCAGCTCTAACAGGTGATCACATAAGTATTGTCCAAACTTTTGAAAGTGAAAGAAAGATGTTACTCCTAATTATGTAGACCCAGGGGCAGGCTAGGACAGTCCCAGACCTATGATTGCCCTAACTCTTACACATTTTTTGGAAAAGGCCAGTGAACCTGATAACATCATAAAGACACATTTGAAACAGCTTTCACATTATTTGCTGCCAGCAGGACTGTGTTCAAGTACAGCACTAAGGAGTTTTGATATAAATGTAGTATGTTGAAGAAATAGAAGAAAGTTATTATCTGAATGTGTGCATTCGTATTTGCCCCATAATTGTGAAGCATTATGAATAACAGCTTAGCCAACTGAAAATGACATCAACTTCTTTTTCTCTCCTAGGTGATCCTAAAACCTGGCAAAACAAGTGTCTTCCTGGAGATCCAAATTACCTTGTTGGAGCAAACTGTGTTTCTGTCCTGATTGACCACTTTTAATTCTTAAAATACAGGAACTTGATTAAATAATGTGAAACTGGATTGAACTTACTAAATCTAAATGGAACCACTCTATCAAGTATTATTCTTCTCTTAGAATTGACACTGCAGTGTGTTAGTATTAAGCCTTTGTTGGCACTGCTGAAGATTAGTGAGCATGCCTCTGAACCACGATCAGAAAACATGCTACAAATTGCATGTTTGTGATTGAAGAACTATTGGTATTGGTTAGAGGTTCAAAGATACTTTGCTTTGTAATGATTTTTGTACTTTTTTATGGTCACTACTTAACTTCACATACTGATTTCTGTTAAAATACCAGCCAGTAAATGGGGGTGTATTTGAGTTCTGTTCTTTCCAAAGTACACTGTTTCAAACTTTATAATGGGCCTGGCCTAGCACACACATTTTATTTTATTTTATATGCATGAGGTAATATGCGCACATTTTTAAAATGCACCTGGAATATATAACCAGTGTAGTGGATTTAACAGAAATGTACAGCAGTGGAGTTTATAACTTTGGGGAGGGGGGAGGGTCAAATGAAGACAATTGCTCATTGTATATGAAAACAGTTTTTCTTAGGGAAGGACACCAAAGCATGTGAGACTGGTTCCATGGCCTCTTTGGATCTATTAAATTAACCATATCACCACAGATATACTAACCAGCAGGAATGCCTTACCCCCATATTTTTAATTAGCTCATTCTCGCTGTGTACTAAGTTTTTATGGCTTTTATGTACATCAGATACTGTATCATGAAAAAGATGAGGTAAATTGTGGATGTGGTGGTTTCAGAAGTATGTAATCACCCAGAAGAAAATAATAGTGTGATGTAAGGACTTCTTTTCTTTCCTTTCTTCCTTTTTCTTTCTTTCCTTTTTATTTTTATTTTTGACAAGGGGCAGTAGTGGTTTTCTGTTCTTTTTGGCTATGCATTTGAAAACTTTGATATTTTATTGATGCTTGTAAATAATTGCGTGCATACCATTTTTGTTCTTGGTTTGTAAATTAACTTTTATAAACTTTACCTTTTTTATACATAAACAAAACCAAGTTTCTAAAGGCTACCTTTGTATTCTCTCCTGTACCTCTTGAGCCTTGAACTTTGACCTCTGCAGCAATAAAGCAGCATTTCTATGACACACAAGGTCATTTTTTTAAGAAAAAGAATGCACAGAGTTGTTACATTTTTAAGTGCTGCATTTAAAAGATACAGTTACTCAGAATTCTCTAGTTTGATTAAATTCTTGCAGAGTATCCCTAATGTAATTTGTGATACAATGCTGTGCCCTAAAGTGTATTTTTTTACTAATAGACGATTTATTATGGCACATCAGCACGATTTCTGTTTAGGTGATACACCACTACATTCTGTTAATCATTAGGTGTGACTGAATTTCTTTTGCAGTTACTAAAAATCTCAAATTTCTAAATCTGCAGAATAAAACTTTTTAAAATAAATGACTGGTTTGGTCTCTTTGCCCACTGTTTCTAGTTTTATGCAATTTCAAAGTCCTGTTTTAAAGTCCTGCTGTCTAGTCCTGGTCCCTGAGTCCCCTGCCCCCTCCTCATCTCCCCCATGGCCGGGCACTGCGGGCTGAGCAGTGCCAGTCAGGGCTGTGGCTGGGAGTGTGGAGTTGGGAGGAAGCAGGCCAGCTGCAGCGTTCTCTGTGTCTTTGCACTGTGTGTGCAGGTGTGTGCTCGTGTGTTCATTAGGACCAATTCACGTATGGTTTTGTTCCCCAGAATGCCATTACATTTGGGAAGAAGTGGTCTTTAATTCCACGCTGGTTACCATATTTACTTAACTCTACCACTATTGACATTTAAGCTGTCATAGTGCTTTAGTGAGCACCTTTATGAATTTAGTCCATAATTTACATACAGTTAATTACCCTTTTGAGTACAGTTCTTTGAATTTTTATAAGCTACACTGTCATCACTGTTATCATAATTAATATTTAGAACAATTTCCTCACATTCCCTCCCTGCCTATCACCCCCCCAGAGTTCCTTGTACCCTTTTGTACAGTGCTCGGTAGTTCTTCCAGCTCCACGCTTTTTTTGGTCCCCACAGTTTGCCTTTGTGGCCTTTGTGAGGGTGTCCTGTAAATGAAGTCCTACACCACATAGCCCCAGATGCTGGCTTTGTTCATGGCATGGCATCTTTGAAGCGCATTTATGGTGGCGCAGGAATCAGTGGTTCTGTTTTATCACTGAACATTCCAGGTTTTTCTATGAAAAGTTTTCATCTCACTTGACTAAGTGGGGTTTGACCTTATGAGAAACTGCTGACCTATTCTCAGGAATGCCTGGACCATTTCGCATTCCCACCAGTGGTCTGCGAGGGTCCAGTTGCTCCTGATCTCACCCACAGGTGCTGTTAGCAGGATGTTTGTCTTAAGCTGTTCTGATAGGCTGTCTCACTATGGTTTTGGTTTGCATCTCTAATAACTCCTGATGTTGAGCATCTTTTTATTCGTTAGCAATACATCTTTTGATAAAATTTTAAG